>JAEQBH010006546.1:0-124668 GCA_016808115.1 Tetrastigma voinierianum | reverse complement strand
GTGGGGAGGAAGTTTCCCTTGTGGACCATAAGGGTGATAGTAATTCAAAGAAAAAGAAAAGAGAAAGAGAAAAGAGAAAAGAAGAATAGAGAAAGAGGAGAAAAATAGAAAATGAAATGAGAAAATAGAGATAAGACTTAAACAGGGAGGGTTAGTCAGATAAAGGAAAGGAAAGGAAGTAGAAAAGAAAAGGGGGAAAAAAAAAGAAGGAGAGTAAACAAGGAAAGAAAGAAGGAGGAATGGAGATCACAAGAGAGAGAGAGAAAGGAGAGAACGAAAAGGGGATTTTCTGAAATTGGCGAGAGTGGCAGAAGCGTGGGAGTAAAACCAGATCATTATAAGACTCGATGTGGGTACCAATATCTTGTAGTTCGATCAAACTCAGCGAAAGTGATTTTCCTACTTGGAATATTTTAGCCTAAAATCCATGTAATGATATAGGTTATCTTGGGCATGATAGGCCGTGTATGATTTAGTCGAATTTTGGGGCCGAATATTAAATTTTAGGAATGGTTCCGAGCGGGTCCGGACTATGTTAAGGTTTGGTTTTGATCCTAGGACTGATATCTTTGGGTTTTGTTGTGTTTGTCTGTGGTCGGTGTGAATGGAACCAAAAATGGTTCATAGCGTGAAGAACCAAGAGGTGCCACTGTTTATATGGGTAAATTTGACATTTTAGTGTGTATTGTTGGAAAATAAATAATATCAAGTGTGACTATTAGCAAAATCAATATTAACAATATATGTGTTTTGCGTGACGGTATCAACATAGAAATTGTGATGAATGGAAATTATATGTATGAAATATAATTATCATAAATTTATAAAATATTGTGCATGTAGCATGACATAGCATGAAATGGCATAAATGCATTTGCATGCAGTAACATCAGCGTCAATTCAGTTGTATTGTACGCTAATTGTTGATTATTCCTGTTCTTAGTAGATGTGGTGAACTCAGAGAAGCCTGGGACATCGTCTAAAATCGAGACTCACAGTTGTGTAAAGCAAATAATAATAATAAATCCACGTGTGTTAAGCGAGATGGGAATGGATTCCCTCCACGGTGAAAAGACCCGGTACATTCTTGGTGGACATATATCAGGGCGTGAGTTCGCGAATTAATAGAAGGTGTAAACTCTGGTGAGACCACGGAAATTAAACGCGTAAAGCACACGAGGATTTGAAGAATTCAAATGAATATTGGAGAGTTGTCGATGGGTTAAGTCATTGGGTGAAACGATGGTTTACGCTTTTGGCATTCTGGTGTGAGGAGTCGTCGGGACTCGGGTTGTGGGCGTGGAGATCTCATCTCATTCATGACACATAATATTCCATATAGGATTGCATTATTTATATGGAATGTGATTGGACGTTTTCATGTTTTCCATTGCATGTGCATTTTAGGTGAGGAGTAACCCTTGTAGGAAAATTTTCTACTGGGCATTACTCACCCTGTTGTGGGGAAATAATTTCAGAGCCTTTAATTCTGCTGGGAGGAGATGTGGTCTAGAGCTGAGAATCTTGAAAAAAAGGCCGGATTGTGGCCTCTTTATATTGTTTTATAATATTCTGGATGATATCGATTTTGTCTGTATGTAAATAATAAGTTTTGTAATCAAAACTTAGGTTTTGACTTGTACTGTGCAGTGTTAAATAAGGTTTTCTTGTTTGTACAAATTTATTAGAAGGTGTGTAGGATAAAGGAGGGAATGCAGAAAAATAAACAAAATAAATCTGTATTGATGTCTTATGCGATGGATGAGATTGTATAAAAAAAAAATTCCAAAATTTCCAACCCTCGGGATTGGGCGTCTGAGGTTCAGCCACCTGGAGCTTCCACAAGAGGAGACACTAAATATAACAGAGATGGCTGACACACACACCACATACATGGCTAATGCTTATACTCGGTTCATGGATGAGAGGCAGTTCCCACAGGAGAAAATCTAAGTCTGTGGAGATGAAACAGTGTTGATACTGATTCGTGGATGATGCTAGGAAAAGCAAAACAAGTTACTCTGGAGAACAACAAGAAATTTTTCGTCTGATTGAGTGAATTTAGGAGATGATGAGATGGAAAATCATGAGGATATCACGGGAGTGGGGAGGTTGAAGATCTAAATGGTAGAGGAAGTTGAAGAGGGTGATAAAGGGTTAGTTGAGTAAGTGAATAATGAAGAGGAGTCAACTTCTCCGGAACCGAAAGACAAAGAATGAAGAAGTTGAAACAATTTCGGAGATGACCTTTTTGGCATTTGTGTAAGAGGAGTTTCCAAGTGAGGCATACTTTATTTGGAGGTAGAAAGAGGCGATCAATCTCTCTTTTCATGAATCGAGAAGCCTTCATTGCGAACAAAGCAGTCAAATGTTTAAAGACAAGGTGTTCAGATTTGCTAATTGAGCACAATTATAACCTCTTAGAGATGGATGGAGGAAGAATCTGTCGGGAAGTCCTAGTTCTTAAGTCAAGCTAGACTCAGAAAATAGAGCAACTTCTTGAGAAGCGATAAAGCTCGATGATTTTCTTACCTTTTTCCATTTCTTAGTTAGTTTTGAGTTTTTTTTGGACAAATTTTTTTGTGATCTTGTGTTTCTTATTTTTATTTTTTATTTATTTTGGGTTAAAGTTATTATGTGATGAGTCTGAAAACTCTATCATGTTTTGAGTTCATTTCATGCTATTTTACATTTGTTTTCCATATTCATGCCAAAACTCATAAAATTTCCTCTAAACTTGGTTTTGTAGGATTATTGAGTGAAAAGCAAGTGGTTGGCAAGAAATGAGCAATTTATTTCAAAGAAGAGTCAACCAAGAGTCTCAAAGCGCACCACTGGAAAGATGAATTTTTATGTATATCGGAACTGCCAAATGGTTCAAATCCATAGCTGCATTCTACATTCAAGAGCTTTCAGCAGTACTCACACGCCCAAATCCGAGTTAAAACGAAAGTTATGGCTGACTGGATGAAGAAAAAGCAGTTCTTTGTCGGAGGGAGCCATGCGCGTTGATCGGGGGAAGTATGACCGGGAAGTATATGAAATATGTAGCGACCGGGAGTATGTCGCAGTATGTCATGACGAGGAAATCGTCGCGTGAAGAAAACCTGTCATCGCGGCCCGAAATCTTCTTGAAACTTGAAAAGGCGAAAATTGAGTTTGACCTAATTTCAAGCCCGTTCACCCCCAGAGATATATATACTCGTTTTTAGGTAAAGGCAGCGGAAGATTGGAGAGCCTCTCTCATGGGGATTCTCTCCTCTAGGCGCCCATTTTCGATTTTACGCATGGGTACGATTCTTTTAGATAAGAGTTATTTTTTAGTAGATTTTATTTCTATTGAAGACCTTTCAGTGTTGTACATCGGAGACTGATTTCACTAATGTTCGAGACAAAGATTGGTAAATCTGGTTTTCTCTCTCATGGGTTTTTCTCTCTCTCTTGCCCGACACCTGGTTTCTTGCGATTTTATTTTTTAATAGATCTTACCAGTAGTTTGAAGCGGTTTTTATTTCTATTGAAGGAGTTTGGTGTTGTACCAGGTCTTCAATTTATTTCTTGTTGAGCGAAGATTTAGCCAAATACGGGTTTTCTCTTAACTCTCTTGATTTCTTTCTTCATTTTCTTACTTTTTGTTTGAGATTAGTGATGATTAGAATCCAGTGGAACAAATAAGCTACCCTACAGGGTTCGGGGGATTAATTGTTGAACATTCCAGTTTGCGGTTTGGAGTTATTTTGGGTTTCAAACTGAATTTGTATAGTGGTATAGTTCATATAATGAACTGTTCAGAATATTGGTAGCTTATACCCAAAAAATTTGTATCTTTGCTCACGATTTCTAGGAGAGAGCCCTCACGAGTGACACGAGAGATGGAGATTCACGAGAGTAAAGAGCGGTAACTTAGGGGTATGTTAATTATATCTTGGAACTAATGAACTCGAAAAATTACTTTGTTGATCTTTCTAATTTACTCATGGTGTGAGGATTAATTAGATGATGTATCAATTTAGTTGATCAGAGGTTTCTCCTTAGTCTAATGAAAGGATCTTGATCCAGTGTTAGCAAAGATCTAATCAAGGAGATAGAAAATTTTATTAGATTTGAAGGTGAGGTACCAATTGTTGGAGAAGGCTTAAGGTATCACGTGCATAGAAATGATGATTCTTCAGTCCTAAAAATGGTTGTGAAGTATTGAAAAAGAAAACAATCAAATCTTAAAAGAGTGCCAAATTTTACAAGTAGCTATTTAGACCCATTGTCTTGAAAAGGAATATGGTGTGTTAGATAGTAAATCATATGATGTATCGGAGAAATCCAAGCTATACTACATTGCTCTTGGACAGAATCGGCCATTAGCTCACAAATGTTGCCTTTCAAAGGAAATGCAAGCTGACAATAAATAGTTATCCCGTCCACAATGACTCTTCATATCTTTTAGGTCGTTAGTTGTTTTATTTAGTTGAGAGTTTTAGGATTAGTTTTAAATCAGTTTTTTGTTTCAATTAAATTGATTTTATTAGAGCATCCCTACTTGGTCGCCTAAGTAGGTGAAGAGCCCTTGTGTCGGGGTGATCAAATTCAATTAAGAGAGAACCTCCAATCCTCGTGGTGCGATATGGGACTCTGAGTTCACTTTTAATGCGCCTTGTTTGATAAACTGGAAAGGGTTGGTGTTGGTAATACTTTTATTTAGTTTTGGTATACTTTTACTTTTGTTTCAAATCAGTTTTGAGTATTTTACATTCGCTCCCTTGACCATGGCCTCCTCTCCATCATTTGGTCTCTTTAACAAGTTTTTAGCGTTCTTGATGGTTTTCTAGACAATAGTCGCTTTGGTAATAGTGTCATAAATTTGTATATGTCTTTGGTGTTTAACAGTTGCGGCGTGGTGCAGAGTTAGATAATAGGTCTTGGTAATAACGTCTGCAATTTATATGTTCTTTGGTCTCAACACACAATGGAGGTGGAACATCTTGAAAAGTGGAAGTTTATAGCATATTGAGTTCAAGGGCAAAAATTAGACAAAGAAAAATCAATTTCAGCATCTCCAATCTTGATTATCATATTCTTCCTATTTTTCACATATTATATCTCTCATTTGGAATGGAGTACAATCTGGCTGCCTCTCTTAGAAACCACTTGAGCATTTTCATCTCATTTTATTAACAATATATCTATTTGTTAAGGGTCCGTGGTTAGATGTCTTGAAGCGTTGAATGTATAGTGAAGAATTGAACATCGAGAGAAGGGGTTTATGGTGTGCACTCATTGCACATTTCAAGCTTTATAGAAGGAATTCTGACTTATTTAAAAGCCGTCATTCATTAAGAACCTTTAGAAACTGATCACCCTCGGGGGGAGTTCTTGTTATCTCTTCTTGCTTTTGTTTCCCACATTGAGAACAATGTTCAAAATTTTAGGTGAATTCAAGTTTAATTAAATTTTAAAAATCTTTTGTCTTCTTACTGTTTTGATTATCTCTTTTGGAGTTGTTTCGTTTTTTCATGTGTTTTTCTTTCTTTTTTGTTGTTTTGTGTCTCCAAATGAGGTGGAGTTGATGCCTAGTAATGGTTTTTTGAGAATGCTTTGATCGTGCTCAAATTATTTTTCTTAGTCAAAATTTGGATCTGCCATTATTGTTGATCTAGGACTTGAGTGTATCAAGTTGTGGGAGACTTTTGGCATGAGCCCCTTGTTTTCAAGCTTGATTTCTTAATGAAACTCGTACACACACATACACACACTAGGTCTCATTTATATACACTTAGTTTACTTGTTCTTTTTCTCAAAGTGAACTTATCTTGAGAGACCTTAACTTCTATAGTGGTAAGACACCTCAATAAAGAGGATTTCCAATGTGCCCTAATAAAACAAAAGAAAACAAAACAAAAAGAGGAAAAAGCAAAAATGTCAAAAAGAAAGAAATAAAGTGGGATTTACTCACAAGTAGAGTTTTCAGGGTTTTCTATTAGTTGATTGTTAGGGGTGAAGTTTGAAGGGAACTTAATTCCTAGTGCATAACAGTAACCAGCTGGTGCCAGGAATCATAATGAATCTCTACTTCATGGACACTCTTCTAATTACTCTTTATCATTGCATCCTAACTACCTAGTTTTATATTTATGAATAAAAGGTGTGTTTCTCAACATGTTTAGTTAATTTTCTTTCAAAAGTGTGAGTTGAGTTTGGTGAAGAGTGTTTGAGAATCTATCTTTCCACATTTTGAGACCTAAAACATCATTTTCATCTAATTGCTAGGAAAAGGTTTATTAAGAACTTGAGGGCAAACTTGTCTTGATCACCATGCCTTTAGATGCCTTGTCCATTAGAGATCATAAATGTTTTAGGATCCCATTTTGGCTAACACATTTTCTTAGAATTTTTTCATGCTTTCTCTTAACTTGTACTAGCACCATACTTATACTCATATCTATCTTAGTGTTTTGTTTTTATGTTTACGTTTCCTTTTCTTGGGGACAAGCAAAGATTTAAGTTTGGAGGTATGATGAGTATATTTAATACTCATTTTATCCCAACATTTAGGGTGTTATTTTGTGGTTTTTAGATATAAATAAGCGTTCTAATACCCTAAACGTTCATCTTTATGATTAGGTCAACCATTGAATGCAAACAAGAGAAATTGGAGCGAAAACAGAGAGAAAAAGTAGAAAATTAGCAAACACCGCTACAGCATGCAGCAATAGCTACTGTATTTTGACATTTTAAGCTATAATATGACCTCAAAATAAATGGGGCTTTACCAGTTCACCACTTTAAGATATTTCAATGATGCAAGAACACACCAATTTGATGCGGCGAAAGTTATAGCCTTAGAAATTGGGTGCGAGCATGCAGATTGCTAATATAAGTCATAGTCACGACCATGACTTTTCATGGTCATCACCATGAGCCATTTCCTGTTCTGAAGAAACCGATGTGGTATCGACCATGAATAGTTGTGAGTCATGACCACCCGACATTGAGCTCGTCATGCATTTTTGCCCTTTTTGGTGATTTCCTTGGAATAAACACTTGTTACATGTTTATGGGGTGGGTTTCCTTGGGATTCTTACCCTAAGACCAAGTCTTTGAAGAGGAAAAACTTGAAAAAGAAGGAGAAAAGAAAGAGAAAGGGCCTTCACTTCAAATTTGTTTGTCTCTTCCTCTCTCTATGTTTTTCTTCATTTTTTATGGATTTAATTCTTTCTAGAGATGTTTTAGTTTACTTTCTTGAGGACTTAGATGTAGTCAAGACTTGGATGTAAAATTCTCCTAATCTCTATTGATTAATGTCTTATTTCCTTATCTATATTTGAGTATTTCATTTTTATTCTTATTGTTTAAGAGTGTGGCTAATATTTACATGATTTGTGGTTCAATTTGAGATATGAGAAGTGAGAATTGAATTAGACCATGGATAAAATGTATATTAATATATGAAATAGAGATATAAATGAGTAGGTGTGGTATTAGGTTTTTTCTAAATTATTACATTTACCCTAAGGTTTTGGGGTTGAGTAGACATAAATACCTAATCTAGGAGTAGGTTAATGAGTTAACAAATTTCACAGTCGCATTGATGAAATACCATCAACATAATGAAATGAATATTGATTAGAAGTAAGGTTAGGAGGTTCATACGGGATTGTTTAAGTATATGAAATCTTTGCCCTAAGGCTTTTAGATCTTTAATGTTTTGGTGCTTCCCTTAGTTTAGAGGCTACTTGCTGGCAGTTAATTGAATCTTGCATAGATATTTTATGCATCCAGGCGTGAGCCAAATAGCTAGATAAGGTGCTGTGATCAATCATTGTGGGACGATACTCATACTTTCATCATAATACTTGATGACTCGTTGCACTTGCACATAACCCATTTTGTAGCACAAATCATTCTGATGGCTTTACTCAATTTTCTTGTAGTTGATTACAAATTCTTTCATAATCAGCTTAAAACCATATTGATTAATGTGTTAAATTTTGAAATAAATAAATGAAAGCAAAGTAAGAATAAATAAATAAAGAGAACAAACAATTAGTTGAATGTATTTATGATCATTCTTTTAGTTGTGGAATATTCCTTCTGAACAAACAAAGACGTCAAATGGAACGGAAGTTAGAAAACATGGGATTTAAATAGAAAACGTAAATGAGTTAAGCATCAAGTGGGAACCACATGTTTGTACTTGCAAAACAATCCCTAAATCAAAGGAAAAATGAGGGTGGAACACACACAGTGCAGCTTCTTTGCAACATAGTGTGGACATGCCAAAAACAAATAAAAATAGTGGTGTAGATAAAATACAGTTGCCTAGCATATGTTACTATGAGATGGAACCAAGAAAGTAACAAAAAGATGAATTAACATCGAGTTTTGGAGCCAGTAGAAATTAATCATTAGGTTGTATCCACACAGAAGTGAACAATATTCTGGAAAATTAGAAATTCTTACAAAGAAGCAGATTATTAATCAAATCTTCAAAGAAAAGTTAAATATATAAACATAGAGGCGAGAAGTGATAGACAATCATGTACAAATAGTGAGGAACCTTACCAAGATGAGTGAAGATGAGCCTTTGGAAGATCGTCATAAAATCATAAACAACATGAAGTTTACTAGTGTAGTGTAGCTTCATAGATGAAAATTAACCATTTTATCAAATATTCTCTAGTATCAAAGGAGTGCACTTTTTGTATTTGAACTAACTATCCAATTAAAAATGAATCTTTTAACATGTAAAAAGAACTATATCGTTCAAGTATTTATCAAACAAATTTAATACCACCTATTCTAATGGATCTAAATTTTCTTCATGTAATTCAATTAGAAGGGGAAAGAGTTTATTTATTTATTTATTTATTATGATAAATCAGTTAGTGAGAAAGAGTTATTTTCAGAAATACTTAGATGGATAGCTGTCTTTCTAGATATTTTAAATGTTTCAGAGCATAACAAGGTTATCTTTTGTATTTTGTTCAGAATATATTAAATAAAAGTCAAGAGGATCCTCCCTTGAAAAAACAAAGCACTGCCATAAGAAATCAAAATCATAGCAAAACAAGTAATTCAAGATCAAACCAAAATAGGTATATGTTTTCTAGCATATCATAGTTGTCTAAACTCCCAAAAGTTTGGATGAACTTATATGATTGATTTTCTTAATTTAAGGGAAATTAGTAGTTAATGAGCATCAACATGACCAAAGATTTTCAACATTAAGGTGATTCCCAAGGCATAATGAAAACATTAATAAATATTTTCTCCCATGAGAAAAAGTAAAATATGAAATTTTACTCACAAATCATTCTTATTAAACACTTGTTTTAGGTTTCCTTCATTTTCTATCATCGATCTCTGTCTTTTTTTTTTTTTTTTTTTTTTGACGTCTTTAGGATTTTAGTGAAACCTCTCTTCGGTTTAAGTTCAGTGTTGATCGGTAACAAATTTGTTTCCACCCTTCAGATCTTGTCTCTCTTCTTAGTCATAAAGCTTGGTTCATGCTCATTTCTACAACAGCTTGCCATCTTGACTTATCACTCTCTCCAACTCTTGTTTTCAACTAGAAATCAATAAACACAAGGTAACACATGATATGAACGCAAGAGGAGAATCTTGTGAGAATCAGTGAAATTTGTATTTAAATTTGTGTAAGTCCATAGCGCAAGGGTGGCTTCATAGGAAATGGTGGCTTCCAAGGGATCATTTCAAAAGTACATGCATGTGGATTTATAGTTTCATCATAAGCGAGTCTACTCTTTCTTTAATAAGGAATAAAAAAAAAATAAGCTATAGCACATTGATCTTTGTGTGTGGAGATCAATTCGTTTTTCACCCAACAAGTCATCTTTAGTATTTTTGCAAAAGAAATCATTAGTAAGTAATATGCAATTTAATGTAATAAGTAGAATTAAATTTTTATTATTCTTATATAGTATAAAAAATATTACATTTTATATAGAACATCCATATTGTTTTTCAATTTTAAACACGAAAAAATTGGATTAAATAACAAATAAGATTAAATATTAAATAATTAATCCTAACAGAAATGAAGTTGAGGTACTCATATATTAGAAGTACTCTAAAACTCACCTATAGCATTATTAATACGACTTATATATTCATTAATAAAACACATCTTCATTATTTTGATATTCATTTACTTTATGAATTAATATCGATGTAATCTATTAATGAAGTATATAATACCTGTGAAGAATCATGATATTTATATACATGTCATGTGCAATTATGTTAGTATCTAAATTATCCTAGTCATAGGATCAACAAGATTGGGCATTGTTTATCCAGATAGGCTAGCACATGTTATAGTCCTTGTTGGATCAGCGATAGATCTTTTAAAGCTTTGTAATCCATTGATGATTAGGAATTAACATATGGATGCTTTTCTAGATAAGCCATGAAGTGCATTTGGACATATAGGCAATCATATGGATTATCTATTCAAATGTAGATGATAGTCTCCATCACGCCAGAAATGTTGTTATCTTTGCAGCAGAAGTGCTCGAGGATATCTTGGATGATTACGTGATTTGGGGGAAGCTTCAATTCAGCGTTGCTCTCTAAGTTCTTATATTATTACAATTATACCTATTGTGATTTGTTATAGTTGATGTATAATATAAATAAATTGAATTTCTTAGGTCATTATAACATCAAAGAGTATAATGGGTGTTAGGAAGTAAGATAATGGTCAATTATCATTGGGGACTTCAGACAGTTAATGGCGCCACTCAGGATCCGGTGATGCTGCTCAGCAGGCGTATCTGTGTCTCTTATATGAGACCCACCACATGAACAAAATGTTACGTCGGGCCCATACATCCATACTCAGTGGAAAATAATCAACTATATTTTTATAGTTTCCATGCCTATTTACAAAAGATTATATGTTTACAAAATGTTGCTCATTACATTTCGGCTTTCCTCTCAGCGGCCTCTAGAGGCGTCTTCTCACAGATACTCCATCTTACGAAAGGGTTACGATAGGTGAAACAAAGCCAGTGGTGATAATCTCCCTCAGGTTACTCCACTTTAAAATCGTATACGATGGCATATATAAGCAATCAAATCACATTCATGAAATTCATTCACTGTATAACGATGTACATGTCAGCATGCATGAAGTGCGACCCTCATGCTCACGACTGAGTCCCAGTGAGCTCACTTTGGAATGCCAGTGTGGATCATTGATCATCGGTGTTGAACACCATGACCCCAACCCAGTGCAAACTGACCACTCGATTTTATATATCAGATAGTTTTTTTTTTTTTTCCTTTTCTTCCTTCTTTTGTGGGCCACAGATTTCCAGGTTTATACCGTAAGACGCCGCACACCTTTTCAACATTTTCGAGAACTTACATCAAGGTTCGTATACACTTAGTGAATAACATTTGGGACTTTCACCTGGGGATCTACTGACTTGCTCAAAGCCCCGAAACAGCAGTTTATCATTTTGATCATTTTACACTTTCGTGAAGCGAGACCTTGGACTTTGTCTCTTTTTTTTTTTTTTTTTTTTCTGAGTTCACTGCCCCATTCACGGCCTTGGTGGATAAACCATACTGCACCCACACGGAGCTTAATGGGTGACCATGCATATGAAATGCGCGTGCATTTTCTTCTGTTACATGTATGGATAAAGACGCTACATGGAAACATTCACGACCATGGACAGTGTGATTTGCCACATATAGTCTACACTGCACTGAAGCCATGTTAATAAACCAGATAAGCGTACATCGTATGTTATATTCTGCATGTGTTCTGTGTGCCATCTTTACACAAAGGTCTCGATCTTAGACCCGTCAGCCCAGGAGTACCTCATGGTCCTTCACAACTGAACCAGTTTGGTTCCAAGCATCCACCCATCAACAAACCATATTGTCTAGAAACTTTTTGGTTTCTTTTTCAAACTAACTCCCGCGTCATGTTTGTGTGGCGTTCATGAAATCCCTTTAGTCCCAGTGTGGAGCTGAGTGCGCCTCAATAAGCAACCCCTACCATTATATTGTCTTTAGGCTAAAAGTAAACAAAGTAGGAAAATATCCTACCTTGTGGAAGTTGTCGAAACTTCAACTTTTTGGTGTCCACCACGTGAATCGCCGCTGCGTTACCAACTTCAGTCCTCGGGCTGTGTCGAATTTAGTGATGAAGCCAGAAATCAGCATTTCCCGCCATCGCTTTCTCGTTCCTTTATTTTTTCTCTCTACCACGCTGTTTCTTTCTGTTCCTTTTCTTCGCTTTTCTTTTAACTCTTTTGCTTTTAATTAACTTTTTATAACTACCAAATCTGTTTTAAACATTTTCATATCATTTTTACTCCTTTCTGCATTTCTCCTCCTTTTTGGGCACATTCATCAGGTCGAAGGAGGAAATTTATACGCCTATCTAGAAATATAGAATTTGTGGCGTCAAGTTTGTAACATTCATGCTTTATTATTTCTTTGTAATTCTCATCACCATGCTCCATGAGCCGTGGGATTCCATTTCCGTGGCTAATTGTGAGCCATTCTTTCAAGTGGACCACATGGCTTTGCCAATTGTCACTCTCTTAGAGGTGCCATGTGGCATCCTATACCAGTAATAAATTGACCCTTTGTGTCTCAAGTAAATCCGACTACCTCGGAATCGACAAAATTTAACATGGTGACTAATCTGTGGGACGATTCAGCAGGAGAATCCCAGTTTCATCATCCGAGATCTAGAAAACATTTGGTTTGATTAGAAGTATATTACCTTTATCAAACAGGTAGTTTTTAAGAGTTTCGGAACCCATTAAGCTAAAGATTATGAATGGGAAGAATATTAAGTAAGTGATTGAAATGTGAAGAAAGGTGAAGGACTAAAATGAAAAGGGGAAAAATTGAGGGCCAAATGCCTTAAAGCCAAACATGGCCTTGTTAAAAAGGGAAAATTTCCCATTTTGTTGGCTTTGGCTAGGGTTACGATTTTGAGAGAAGGAGTCTTCTTTGGTGATTTCTCTTCATTTGCTTTGGAGATCTAGTCTTGCTCAGTAGAAAATGAAAATGAAGCTAGTTGAAGGTTTAAGAAAAGCAAGGTATGGAATACTTGTATGGAAACTATCACAAATCCCTCATTGTTTAGGGTTGTGTTTATAAGAAGTTTGAATTCTTCCATATATGTATTTTGGGTTGACAGTGGATTTTGGAAGTTGTTTCTTTAGCTTTGGTTTTGATTGGCAAATCTCGTGTGAAAAATGGAAGCTTCACCCATTTTTGGCCGATCCCGATGCTCTGCCTAAGCATAGAGCTCTCTAGCCTCCACCCTTTGGAAATCCGATGCTCTACGCCTATAGACAAACCCGAAGCCAGGTTGGAACTTTAGATCTATTCAGCCATAGGTGTGCTTTAAGCGAACCACTCCAGCACCAGGCTGTTAGCTGAGCCAGGCATAAGCCAGGCCTACATTAGCCAGCCTAGGCATGCAAATCGATACTGCGCCTAGGCGTGCGAAAAATCTTTGTTTGTTTCTCTCTCTTCCATTACGAAATCATCCATTGGATTAATGGAGGATCTTATTAAAGTGAATGAAAGGCTTAGTACTGTATACAAGTGATGAAAAATGCTGAACCTGCCAAGGCGAAGCTTTGTTCTACGCCATATTTACTAATGATTAAAACGATATAATAAGCTCGATAATACATATAATTGTATGCTGCTTAGAATGAATATTGAATGAATAGACTTTCTGATTAGTCACGGCGACTTTTCTACATTTAGTGCTTTGAGCACTCTTTGTTCAAGTATTGGCACTCTCTAATTAGTCTTGACGTACTCTACTGTCCAATGCCACGGCGATCCCCACTTTGTGCTCTGACTTGCTCATTCTGTCAGGGAACATGTTTTCAGTAACCATTCATTCAATATTGTACCTTAGACACATCATTGTGTTGTATCCCTCTTCAATCTTTCGGTCTACGGTCAAACATTTATATGATAAGTATATGAACAATGAAGCATAAGAAAAAAAAAAGTAATCAACTCTTATGCTAAGGCATAATTCAGTTTTGTTTTGTAGTGTACCTATCGTTATACATTCTGAATTCACATTCTGCACTCCCCTACGGGAGTATAGAAAGTCGATATATGAGCTGTTGAATATGTATAGTGTAATTGAGGACCACTACTGTGGTCATATATATTATCTATTTTCCCCTGAAGCTATAATCTTCTTGTTTCTATAGTAGTGTAGGTGCGAAGAAGGACATCAGGCGTTCTGTGTGAGCCCGACACAGCATTCAGGAGTCCACTATATAGTAGGTTGTTGTTGATTGTTTTTATAATATAAATGTAATATTTTGGAGATGGTACAAACTTGTGTAAGTCTAGTAAATGAGACTCAAGAATATGTGCAATTTAACCTGCCTGATTGTGTTGTGTTACAAGTTATATCTTTTGAAAGAATTCATGGATTTAAGTTATGTCAATATGTCTGAGTTTGGATTTATATTTGAAATGGGCCTGATGTCGAGAAAAATCGGTTAAAGGAGTCCCGGTCAGTGTGACACCCCCATCGTCCGCCTAGTGAAGGGATGGGCATTGTGCTCATATGGTGATGTTGGGTGCAGATCGAAGGTATTTGGAGTGTGACAAAGAGATTCGCTCTTACGATAAAGTGAGGGTATACACATGGCTCTTATCGGGAGACATTATAGAGGAATCTCTGGCCACATCATTAGAAATATATGAAGTATGTGATTGGCATGACTAATGATGTGAATCTGGGGACAAGAACTAACATCACTTGGGCTAGGTGTGACGTGAGTCGATCTAAGCGAGAGCTACGTAGTCCATGCTCTAAACCAAGTGGGAGTTATAGAATGGTGAAAGAACGAATTGCATGGAAATTATCTATGGAAAAGTTTGATCAAAACGTGACTCTTGGGTCAATTGGGGATGTGATATATTTATAAATACTATAGTGAGCTTATGGATTCAAGGGTTAAAATCATTAACCAACATAGTGAAAACCTAATGAATTACACACTTAGAAGGTGTGAAGAGGGAAAAACTGTATTGGATTAGATCCAACTAGAGGAAAAGCTATAGAATTGGACATGGTGGGGTTAATGAGGTGAAAGACAGTTATGACTTGAAAAAATAACCAAAAGGGAGTTAATTGGTTTTCGAAAAACTTTACAAATCAATAAGAAATCTACAAATTTAACAGCAAATATTAAATAAAGAGATATAGAGTAGAGAAATCAAACTCGGTTACAATGGATTGACACACCTTGCCTTAAGTCCACTTCTCCTCGACCCCGATCGGGTGATCTTATATCTTGTGGTTTATTTCAGAAGCCAGTTTCTTGCTATGACTTTGGATTTTGACCAATGGGCACCTTCTGGTGCATTAAGCTATACACCTTGAAGCCTTCTTTAATGCTCCGAATGAGACTCTCTCACAGCTCTCAAGATGGATCGAGCTAACTCCAGCTTATGATGAATACCAAAGGTGTACTCTAGAATATCTGTTAAGAAATAGATGCACGAATGTGGTTGAGGGTGGATTAGCAGAAATGGTGGTTGAAAGTAAAATGCAACAAGTGCAGCATTACATGGTCTAACACTCTATTTATAGAGTGGGAACTCGTAATAAAATAAACGTGATTTATGGATTCAGTTCATATTGTGTGCGTCGGCTGATTCGACCGGCGATCGACCCGGTTTCATTAAATATGGTGTTTGTCATTTAATCGCGACATGAGTTATCATTTACCGTAGTTGAAATTTGATCAATTGCTAAACTAATTAATGGATTTACTCCAGCTTCAGGTTTAACCGTTTGCTCTTCATGGATCTAGATGAGCTTCTATATCGCCGGGTTGATTTAATTTGACAGTTCAATTGATGGCGTTTCATGGCCGGTTCAAATCGTCTTCATTGGAATCCAAACGGCTGAGATATGCATCTTAGCCGGTTGGTAACCGGTTCAACCAGTGGACCACGTCAGTGACTGGTTAGTGGTGTCACCATGTCCCGGTCGTAGTGACAGGTGGACCATAACCCGATCGACAGGTTAATGGCCGAACTTCTGACCGATTGACCTTATAAATGCTCAAAACCTTGTGTTTTTATTTAAAACACTTCTAAACCTTAGGTGTTTCAATGAATCATTTCAGGACTAGCAAACCTGGTTTGTGTCAAACTCAGTTTCAAGGATATCTCAGAATTTTGGATTTTAAATGGTTGTGAGTGATGCAGTAAATGATAATATCCTAAATTACTGCCAATGTTGTCACCTTCAAGGATTCCTAAGTTTACAAAGTCTTCATATTATGCTTGAACTTGGAATCTGGTTTACTTCTTGAACAGATTTTGATTCAAATCTTGGATGAATGATCTGAATCTTTAAGTTTTCATAATCACCTATCATTACGTCACTCCATCTAAAGTAAATGTTTAACTCTGTTAAACTGGTTTGTTATCATCAAAACCCCCAGTGCGGTACCCCTTAGGCCAACAATTTCCCCCTTTTTGATCATGACAAACCTAGGATTATTAGCGGAGAAGATGATCTCCTCAACTCAATAATCCATCAATAAGTCAAGAAGATTATAATATACTAACATGAAAACGTGAATCATGATAATGAATGATATCATCAAAACGCACAATAGAGAAGTCCAAACCTACATCATCATCAACATTTTCTCTTCTTTGAAGAGAATCGTTAGATCTATGTGGATGGACTCCTCTACCACCATGGTCTTTTTGTTGAAGACTCTATACGTTTTACTTGATGAAAGAGCCATGAAATATCCAACATTAGATTGGCATCATCAAATTTTCCAGGTTGTCATGGTGTTTAAAATAAAGCATTTACTTCCAAAAATTTTGACTATTGCGATTAGTTCTTGTTTTCAAGTTCATATGGAGTTTTTGTCCAAATAGGACCTATCGAAACTCTATTCAATATATAACATGAGTATTGACTAACGACCCAAAAAATAAGTTGGTAAATTATTTTCATGAAGCATGATTCTTGCCTATTCTTGCAAAGATTCTAACCTCTTAACCTCATTTTGTTGGGAGTTCTAGAGCTAAGCTATGTTGAATTAAATATAATAAGCTTTCAAAATCAACATTTTCATTCCTTACAGTCACTTCTTATGCAAGAAGATGGTGAAACCTTTTCACTTTGATTTTTCTACAAAGCTTTGAAAACTCATGAATACATCATTTTTGTGAGCTAAGAACAAGACCCATGCATATCTAGAGAAGTCATCCATAATCCGCAAAATGCATATGATTTACCTCCCAGAATAGTGTTCTTGGTCAGAGCAATCAGCCATAAGCTCAAGAGATCATGAGGTAGAAATTAAATTTTTGTTTTTAAAAGATGTTTTTATTTGCTTTCCCATTTGGCATGCTTCACAAACTTTATTTTTTTCGAAAGACATTTTGGAAAGGCGTCTAACAAGTTCATTTTTGTTTAGTTGTGTAATGAGATTCATGTTCATGTATCCCAATCTCCTATGCCACAACCAACTCTCATCATGCATGCTATAAAAGCATCTTTCATGGCCTTCATATTTTGAAATATCAATTGTATAAATATTTTCATTTCTATGGCCCATGAAGATGATTTTTCATTTGAGAATATGATGATCTGATGAAGACTTCAAAAGCACTTTGAAGCCACATACCAAAGTTGACTAATAAACAAAGATTATGTTTCCAAAACATCAACAAACGTATTTTCAATAAGAGATAAGAATTCTTATCTATAAGGGCGTATCGATGATTATCTGCACAATTGTCTCAGAAGGTCGTTTACCCTCCTCTTGCTCCCTTGTGAGAGGCAAACTTTTGACATCTCCGATCATGTGCCTTGAGTAACCACTATCCAATAACCATTTCTCTTTGCAGTCCTCCACAGAAAATCAAAAAGCTTTAGATACCCAATCTTTTGGGCCTTAGTGATTAGTAATACTTTGATTTTCAACCTAAGCACTTTTTGCTTAGAGGTTGGGGCCTTTTTGTGATCCATTTCTAAGAGACGAAGTACTAATGTGTCTTACTCTACCACAAAAATTGCAAATGGTTGAGGGACTTTCACTAAACGGACTCATTGACCAGGTAGTTTTCGATATTTTTGTTGTTTGAGGCTTATATCAGAGCCCTTTTTTATCAAAACATATTTTGGCTAGGATCATATCAAAGCTTTTTATCCTAGAGAATTTTGAAAGGAAGGAATCAACCATTTCATTCTTTTTATTAGTTCCTCATTTACCTTCTGAGAAATTTGCAGGCTTTAACTTTTAATTTTTCTTTACAGGCCTATCAATTTCTTTTGAGCGCAAAATTTTCTTAAGTGGTGTTCTTGTCATCAATCTTGTTGATGTCTTTAAAGGCCTCGCCAAATGTAATTCCTGTGTTATCAAAGTTAGAATTTTCATCTTGATCTTCAAGAGCCATGAAGCGCGTGTTGCGGCTTCGCCTCATTTCATCGTGGGTGAATCTTCACTTTGACTCCATGTTTGCCGTCTGCTTCTCTTTTCTCTCTAGCATGGGAGGACGTCATATTTTACATGACGGCTTCTTGCACTTTGTGGCAATTCTTTTCTCTAGCTCATTTTCTTTTTCTTTGTCTTCTCTTGAAAGGACCTTCTTTCTTGTAGTTTTCATTCTATTGTAAGTCCTTCACTTTAAATTTATCCTTCATCATTAACTTTTGTACTCTCTTTGTGATGAGAGCGATATCATCTTCCATGTCATTGATCTTTGTTTCCATAACTCTTTCTCTTCTTGAGCTTTGAGCGTGTACTCTGCTTTTTGCAGCGTTCCCTCTTTCTTGTCTTGCGATCTTGTTTTTGTTGGTCGTAGAGCGATGAGTTCCTCGAGTACCTCTTTTAATTCTTTTCTTCCTCAATCTTCCTCGTTTGAGAATTCCATTTGAGAGTGATATTAAATTTTAGATACCTTGTCTTCTTCACCCTCTTCCCAAACCACTCGAGTCCATTGACAACATCGATTCTAAATCAAATCTCGAATAGATTAATTCAGGTTTTATTTTAAACATTTCATAATCGTTAACATTCTAACTAGACTCTTTGACTTTGTTGGTTCCTTCATGGGTAATTTCGAGTATCCTCCAGACCTCCTTAGCCATTTTGCATTGACAAATTCTATTATACCCGATTCTATCCATGCTTGTAAGAATATAAATAGCTCTTGATTTAATTGAAATTCTTTGTTTTCTTCTTCATCATATTCTTGAGGGATTTTAGATTTTATTCCCATCAAAACCTTTTCTAGGAGAAGGTGTAACCTATAATTGTTTTAAACTTCCAAATCAAGCGATTGCAAATACCAGAATGTTTTGTTTTGAGGTGATAATCAGCAATGGGTTTGTTGATGGGAAAACTTTCAGCTTGAAAAAGGCTTGAGCTAGTTTTTGTTTTAGTGCTAGTCATTTTCCTCTTAGACGATTAAGTCTTGAAGACAAGAGAACAAGCTTTGATATCAATTGAAAGTTGATTATGACTTAGCAAAATAACCAAGAGGGGGGTGAATTGGTTTTCTCAAAAAAACTTTTTGCAAATCAATAAGAAATCTACAAATTTAACTACAAAAACATTAATAAAGATATATAAAGTAGAAATCAAGCTTGGTTTATATTAGTTGATACCCTGCTGTCCACTTCTCTGACCTGACAATGAGGGTTCACTTTAGTTTCAGCTTCAGCCCAAAAACTATTCCTTTTACACTTGGTTTGCTCGATGGGCACTTCTAAATTTTTCAAGCTATACACACTTGAAAGCCTCCTTTAATGTTCCAATGAACTCTCTCTCTAGCTCTCAAGATAGATAAAATACAACTCAAGCTTTTGATGAATACAAGGTGCACTTTCTATATTGTACCATTAGTAATTGCACTAAGAATCTTAGGTGATAGTGATTCATAAGAGAAATGGTGGTGAAGAATAATGCAATAAGTTTTATAGCATTAAATGATCCACGACACTCTATTTATAGATTGAACTGATAGCAAATAAACGCCAGCGGTGACGAGGTTCGGCCGTGGTCCCTTTGTTTCATTAAATACACTAGTCGTTGTGCATTTAATGCACTGCATGTTACCATTTTATAGTTGTTGAACTTGACCAATTGCTAAACCAGGTCCACTTTGTTTACTCAAACGTTAACTATTTGCTCTTACGGATGCAGATGTTTGTATTCCCCACGTTCAACATCGAATTTCACAACTCAGCTAAAGTTCTGACGGTGACCATTTCTTGACCAGTTCGAATAAATGCTATTTGGACCTAAGCGGCTAAGATATCGGCCAATTAGTAATCGGTCGTCGGTTCAACGGTGGACCACAGCAGGTCAAGGCGGTTGTCGATATACCGCCATAGATTGACCAGTTTCAACCGGTAAACCATAACCCGGTCGATCGGTTCGACGATGGACCATGATCCGTCGATCGGTTCGCTTTGTGGACCCACAATGATTTGATCTAAATACTCAAAACCTTATGTTTTTATTTAAAACACTTCTAAACTTAGGTGTTTAATGGCTTTGTTACCAGGACTATAAAACCCTAGGTTTTGTGCTCAAAGTCATGTTTTCAAAGGATATGCATTGTTTTGGATTTTAAAAAACCAGAACATGTTTGATGTTTAATGATAATATCCCAAGTGCACCAATGCTATCTTACAGAGATTCCTAAGTTTACAAAGTCTTTGTAGTATACCCAAGCTGGAATCGGTTCACTTCTTGAACTTGATTTTGATTCAAATCTTGGATGAATAATCTAGTCTTTAAGTTCATAATCACTTATCATCTGTCACTCATCTCAAATAAACCATTAGTAACTAATTAACTTGGTTTGTTATCATCAAAACCTCGATTAGAGTACGCCAAACCAACAAAGGTACTCTAGTCCCGCCGCATATTATTAACTGGTTATAATATTCTATAATATTAAATAACTTAAAAAAATTTATATTTAATATTTAATAAAAATATAAAAGCCCAGATCCAACATATGATTTTCATAAATATAAAAAATATTGTAAATAAAAGAAATAAATATATATGCATTATTAGTAAAATCTTAGAATTTTCTTATTTATTATATTATTAATTATTATTGATGGTGTTGTTTCTTACAAATATTCACTTTTTCATTTACAATCTTCTAGTATTTGTACTCCTTGAAGATTTGGTTTGGTTTCTTCCTTATATATTCTAACCCAGTAACAGTAGTCAAGCCTTTATAACGAATGCATTTTATATTAAAACTAATCTATTTTAATTTATTAAGTTAATACAAAAATTTTAATACGTGTGGATAAAGATTATTTAAAAAAGAAAATCAAATTTATAAAATACCAAATGTTTCCAATATTTATTTATTTTATTAGATTATTAGTAATATAATAATATTTTTTTGTATTTATATTAATTTATTTTTATATTAAAAAATTATTATTATAAAAAAAACGATATAAAAAAATCAAACAAAGGGCAGGGGTGTAGTTGAGGAGCGGCTGGGGTTTAATAGCCTTGTACTGCATTAACACTTTTCTGTAGATTTTGGTGGGGTTTATTACCATAACTTCTAAATCTTATTTCTTGTAGTGAGGCCAGTGATCCTTATAATAAGAAGAATATGTAACCCAAAATTTGAGAAATTAATCCTGACAGGTTATAATACCATTCTTGATTATAAATATTAGTTCATGGGGTCTACACTTCTAAAATGGATGGTAGGTTATGAGTCCAAGCTTTCTTTGGGCTAAGAGAATGTGATTAATTTCTGTATAATTGGAATATTGGAATCCAATTTCAAAATTAGATTAGGAGATAATCAATACGCGTGTGATCCTAATGGCTTCTATTTTGAGCTCATATACCATAATGATATGGTTTATGAGAGTTAGATTAACTCTAAGTTCACTTTGGTACATATAAGTGTTCTATTAACTATGCAAGGTTTCTTAAGGGATAGTGAACAAGGTCTCTGAATTTGGATCATTAATTAATTAAATGGGATAATGAACAAGGTCTCTAAATTTGGATCATTAGTTAATTAAATGGTCTTGTGTAGCAAATTAATCAATTGATTTTAACCTTTCTCAACCAATTGCCCTTTCCAGATTCTCCAAAGACTGAAATTAGGTTTGAAACTCCAACTTGTGTGATGCTTCTTGAAACTTTTTTAAGTTAGTTTGAAAATTATTTGATTTAAAGTTTGCAATTAAAATAAAGATAAGCTGTTTATAATAAAACATTGCTTTTGAAGCTTCAATATGTCTCTCTCTTCTTATTTTAACAAACTCCTTGAGGAATAAAATAAATTCAAAGTACATTTTTTTAACATTTACTTAATTGAATGATTTTCTATTGTATCTCTTATTATATTTATAGTTATTTTGAATTAAATTATGCGTGATGAGTGTATTCATACCATGATTATCTGTCTATTTTTCTATGCATTTAATGATTTGCGATGATTGTTGAGTTTAATGATTAAATGTCACATTTTGGTGATTAGGTCAAACTTAGAAAAATGAACAAAAAAAGAGCTTAAATTGAACCAAAGACCAAAACCTGCACACATAGCAAGCATGCGTCATTGATTTTCTTTGTTATTTTACGGATCAAACTCGTTATTTTATGCCTTAATAGGATTCTACACTTCTTAAGTTTTGCATTCAACTTTTAATTCGAAGTTCAGTGAAAAATAAATGGCCTTGCTGTGAAGTCAAATGGTGCGGATTTTACAAAACTACATACCATCACCCCTCAAAGTTTGTGACGTTTTAACCTACCTAATGGATTCCAATGACTCCATTAGGTAGATTTCAAAATGTTGTGAACCAGCAGCTATTCTCTAGGGTTGGATTGTTAAGATTGTGAGTGTTGCCAAGATAATGTTTATGTTGATATTGAGAGAGTTTGGTGTAGAAGCGGATCGGTTTCTTGCAATTATTATGTTGGGAAGCGTGTGTGAGACCCGGTTATGAGAGACTCATTTAGGGATTCTCAGTACAGCGAGTTGAAAATCATCTTAATGAGAAATTAAGGGGGTGAGAAGCCTCTAACCTTTGAGCAGTTTGATTAGGGTGAGACACTAATTCAACATTATGTGAGGACTGTAAGGACCTAGCAGTGATCAATTCAAGCACAGTTTGGATAGTTCTATTATATAAGGACCTGGAAGCAATAGAACACCCGAAGGCATGCCTTAGAAAGTACTAATTCAAGAACCTAGAAAAGACCTAGCAATGAATAGGAGTAGTGTAGTGAGTGAGGAGAGGCATAAGAGTGTAAACCAATACCCTATTCCTTGAACCAACATAAATATACTTTCACTTAACCCATGTAATACATATAAATCAAATAACTAATCGAGACAATCAACCCCTATTATCTTTCATCGCTTGGTTCTTTCTTCAATTTTGATTCATTCCTTACAATTGACATTTTATATTTCCTATTTTTATTTTGTTTTTAGTTTCTAAAATCTCCACCAAATCTTTTTATTGGCAAAATAGTAGAAGATTAATTAGTTAAAATTACTTGGTTATTCAAGCACTACGAGTCCATTCCATATCGTGGATCGATAGCCGGACTTTTAAGTCTCTTTATTCTTTATCTGTTATTCTTGCACTAGAGAATACGGTGTTTGAGACACTTTTCTATCTAAGTTTTTGAATGTTTCCAATTATTAGTCTTTCAAACTATAAAGTTAAACAACGTGTGTGTGTGTATTATAAATTTCTTATTTTTTCACATTATAAATTTATTATTTTTCCAATCTGTTGAGAAATATTTCATGTATCTTAGGCATAGAGTATTAATAATAAATGCTAGTGTTGTACATCAATACGACTATGGTGCAGGGCAAGCATATGGCGATAGTTTACAAACAGTTGATTCTCTTGCACATCCTTTATTTTGAAAATTTTCTGTCAGTGCAATTTCTTTAATATCTTCTACTACCTAAACCGACCTTAAGCATAAAATAGGAGCTGCTTCCTTACATAACAGCTAATGCTGGTCCTGACATATCCACACATTTTCTATCCATCGACTAAAATAATAATTGAGCATAAAAAAAATTCATCACTAATTTGATAGCCCATTTCCATGCATGTTCCCAAAATTCAATAGGAGATGATACAAATTCATAAAGAATAACACAACCTCTATTTCTCTTTCTTTTTTATTTTTCTTTTTGGCATAAATCTATAATGGGTAATGAAACCATATATAGTATTTATTTTTCAAATCAAATTAACAATGCTGAGACAATCATTTGATGCTGGATTGTGTAACTCTAGTTGAGAATTGGAATGCTTTGTTCATTCTGAGATTAATAGTAGGATCGACTGCAGTCTTCACCTTCACCAATCTCTCAAAGTGTCCAAGAATTACTTGGCCCCTAAACCTTGCCTTCATCGTAGGACCAAGTCTTGGTAACCAGTATGTCTCCTGTAGGTGAAGGAACGCACCTCTGGGAGACTTGAGACAAAGATGGGGTCATGTAACTGTAAAACACTGCATCTCAGTCTACTGTTTTATCTGCTTCTTCACCTTCTTCGCTCAATTCACCGAGTACTGGATCTTGTACATGTTCCCAGCTCTGTGGGGGAACGCCGTTTCCGAGCTGGGAATTTCGCTCATTCGCCCACCATATGGGTTGAACACCAGCCCTGTTTTCCCTATCTCAATCATTTTCTTCCATATCCATTCCAGTCCGTCCTTGGGATGGGCGTCTGTATAGTCCGACTTCCTCTTCAAGAAGTTCTGAATCTGGAGTTCACCGGGCAAACTAAAACTCAGGTGATGTTCCGTTATCGAAATTACTGGTATGGTGGATAACGTCAATCATTTCATGCAGTCCTCCTTCGCTGCCCCAGGTTGGAAAGTCCTTGTCCATCACAGGCCAAAAGTCGACTACGTCCCCGAGAACAGAAATAAACGATGCTCCAATGTGCTTTCATGATCAGGTGCGTTGCAGGAGAACCCTTATGAACAAGATGATAGTGATCTTGTCCGGCGACATGATTATATTGAACAAGGTCAGCCATTGTTTGGTCTGAAAGTCTTCTGAACTCTAAAACCGTGACAGTCTCAGGGACAGTAACAAGCTTGATTTTGTAACCAAGAATGACATGAAACTGGATCCACCACCGCCTCTAATGGCCCAAAATAAGTCCTCCCCCATTCCTTTATCAAATTCTGGAACCACATCCACGATTTTGGCGTGTTAACTTGATCAATCGACAGCCCTTATTTTCGCAACATATTGCCATGCCCTCCCCATATATGGCTCCAGCACCGACAGTCGGGTAGCCCAAGCTGGAAATCCGCGTAGTTTGCTCTTCTCCCCAAATTCTATAGTAAAGCTCTCCACGGGCGCGCCTGCCTCCACCAAACGGTCTCGCCCCCGTATGAATTTCGATTTCCCCGGAGATTGAACATCTGCGATAAAGGTGCATCAGAGGTCATGAAAGGCCATCGTAGTCAGTGGCCGCCATGCAGACACTAATCTGCAGGCTGGAGTTCTTAGACAAAAGAATGGCAGCCCCCTGGACATGGAAGGTTCAGCGGTGGGGTGGCAATGATGAGGGGTTTGGGTGTGGAAGATGTATTGAACACTGGTTTCTGATGTAAGTTGAAGAACTATCAGTGTGGAAGGAGTGGATTGAGTGTAAACTATTGATGATTGATTGGATGGCACTGTCATAAAGGTATCTTGAACTGGATCTGAAGCTGTGGTGATGAAATGAAGAGAAAAGAAAGAAAACCAAGGAGAACATGGGCTGAGAACAGAACCAGAGCTTGGAGTCCTGTTTTTTTGTCACTTCTTTGTGCAGTTCAATAAGAGATCATTCAAACCCTTTTATACAGGCCAAGGGCGCTTACCGCCTGGTCCCAGTACATGTTAATTACGGAAAGAATAAAAAACAATCCGCGCCAGCGGAAAATAATACTAGCAAACACTTTTTCGTTTTGAAAGAAAAAACGTCTAACTGATGGATGGTTTGAATAGATTCATGCCTAGATTTTTTTTTTTCTTCCTGTTTATAAATTCTAAAAAGTCGGTTTGTGCATGGAGAAGATTCAGAATATTCATGGCGATGATTTGAAAGATTATTTATTGACTTGCGGTTCTATTAATAGCGTGAGGATGATCATCGGTGTCAAGCTTCTAGGCTTCGAAAGGCCGGCTAATTTTCATTTTGTTTTCAACAGAAAACAGAAAAACCAAAAAATAATTTGATTAAAACATATGAAAAAACTAATTTTTAATCTTATTTTATTAAAAAATACTCTCATTATTTTTTGTAAAAATAATCATTTTTTTCAAAGGCATATCATCGTGAAGTAAAACATTTTATCAATAATAAGTTCAATACAGAAATTTTTTTAAAAGTTTATATTCATAAAATTTTGAGACTTAATCAAATATTTCAAACAAAAACATATTTTAGTTGATTCTATATATATATATATATATATATATATATATATATATATATATGCTATATATATATATATATAAACACTTCCCTTTAAAAAAATTTCATTAAAATACTTAAACCATATTTCAAAGTATTGTTGGTTCCTAGTTTTCTTTTTAATATTTTGAATATTGTTTTCGTTTTTATATTTTAAATAAAAATAATGTGTGCAATAAAATTTAAAAGAAGTGCTTATAGTTTTGCTACTACTCAGTGATGGCAGTCGGACATGATATATCTGGCTGGACTGGTAAGAAATGAGTGATATGGGGATAGATAGATACACGGGCGATAAACGTGGAGTAATTGATTTTTATAAGAATACCACACGTAAAATGATTCAAAAGAGTAGGAGAAATGTCAAAGTGGTTTTTCAATCAATACTAATAATTGAATCACTATGCTATCTTTGATTCTCGGAAAAAAGCATTAAAGTCTAAAGAAATAAAATATGGAGAAAAAAATGAAAATTAAAAATAAATATTTAAATCTCAAATTTTTTAATTATTACTTTAAACCTATTTTATTTATTTTAACTCATTAATATAAACATTAAATAGTTAAGATTTTGTAAATTTTAAATGTTTATATATATTTAATTTTTTTTTTAATATTTTTATACAAAATAAACATGAAATAAATCATTTTCTTAAAATTTCTTTGTTTTACTTTTTCAAGAACAAACATGACCTAAGCCTAGGTTTGGTTTAGGAAAATGGAAGAAAAAATATGAAAGGAAAGAAAATTGAAAAAGATAAAAGTAAAAAATAGAGTTTCTTCCTTTAATGTTTTAAATTTATTTTATTTATTTTAAATTATCAACATGAATAATAAATAATTCAAATATATATAAATTCTTGATTAATATTAATTATATTTGATTTTTCAAAAATAATTATAAGATAAAAAATAATAATGGATGTTTCTTCCTTAGTATTTTTTTTTCCACTCTTAACATGTTTCGCATTTCCTTTTGATTCAAGGCAAACATGTTAAATAGTTTTGTTGATGAATTTATGAGTTGAAAAGCAACGAACACTTCTATAATTGAATTTTATATTTTTTAGTTACAAATTAAATTTATCTTACCCAAATATTAGTCACTTAATTCATATTTTGCAATGCAAAAAACAAAGTTGTAAAACATATTTTGTAATTCAAAAACCTTTAAAATCGTTGAGTGTTTGACAACTATTTCAAGAATGATTTTTTATTTTTAATTTAAAAATTTGTAAAACATATTTAATATTAAAAACAAAACTATTTTTTTGTATTCTATTTTAAAAAACAAAGGTATGATGCTTTTAACATGCTGCTTATTTAAAATAAATAAATCTTTTTAATACTTTTGTAAAATGGTCTGGGGATATGCATTATTGGATTTGAAGGGTTTAAATTTTGTTTCAGGGTTATTTAAAATAATATAGATACATACACAAATACGCTAATAGGTTTTTTTTTGAAAATCATGTATTGGAAAGGTTTCATGTCATTCTAAAAGTTGTTTAATACTCAAAAAAAAACCAAAGAATCGGATCCCGACGGTACATTCTCATACATTATATACGAAATTACAAATGGAGCGTTACGTGATGGTACGTTTATAAGATGGGCATTTATGATGCGTGACGTGCTACGTTACTTATTGTTTACGTGAAAAAAGCATTATACGTTATTTGTGTCGCCGCTAACCAAGGTGAGCTATCACGCATGCTCTTTTTGTACCTCTCATGCCTAAATGATCTGTTTACTCGTGTATCCGATCATGCGCAGTACTAAAGGTGGTTGAAGCGGAACCACTGAACTCCTCTTTTGAGTTTGGGTCACTCACTTGACTATCACATGATCGGATTTTGGTCACCTGGTGTTAAGGTTACTCACCCAGATACGGTATAACTATGGCGATCCATTTCATTGTGCCCCTAATTATCGTTCAAGCCATTACGGATTGGGCGATAAACCTTTATTTTTGTTTTGACATTCATTTGTCATTTATTTTCCACCCAAACCCGTGGGATTTGGAACCGTCTTGAGTATTATTGTTATTTAGTTCTGAAGAATATCAATATGGTGGAACATAAATGCGTAATTTAAAATTTTTATCTCTTAACCCACAAGGATCACATAATGTTTCATAAAAAACCGAAGGAAGAGATGCATGAAAACTTACCTCTTATTAGATCGGTCGTCCGAGCCTTCAAAATCTGATCTTGGTTTATTTGGATCTTCAAAGGTCTTTGCCTTTCTAAAAGGCAAAAACATTTCTGGAATCTTTGAGCAATAACCGACGATCTTGTTGAATGCCAGTTCGGGTTCGTCTTCTCAAAACGAAATTAGGGTCTCTCTGTTTTGGTTGTTCTTCGAGTAAAAGACGACCACTCACGAATATATATATGTCTCACATATATATATATAAAAGTCTGCTAGGGTTTTAGTCAAAAACGAATTTTATATATTATTATATATTTAAAACTCTTTTAAATAATAACAATTTAGAATTAATATTTAAAACTCTTTAAATGATAACAATTTAAATTCAAATCCTTATCGAGATAAAAATAAATTATTTTATATTAACCATATAGCTACAAAACTCTTTTAATATGTAATTTAAATTCAAATCCTTGTCGGATAAGAAGCAGAGAGTTTTATATTATTATATATTTAAAACTCTTTTAAATAATAACAATTTAAATTCAAATCCTTATCGAGATAAAAAGCGAATTTATTTATATTAATATATATTAAAACTCTTTTAAATAATAACAATTTAATTAAAATCTTTGGATAAGCAATTTATAATAATATATATTTAAAACTCTTTAAAAAACCGCTTACGGATTATTTGTATCAATAAATATAACAAATTAATTATTTGTTATAACATTTAAATCACAATTTAAGCTTTCTCAAAATTAAGTTTAAATTTAATATAACTCATTGGTATTTGTAATTTAAAATAATCTCATCATTTTAAATTACTACCAGAAGTGAACAACCATAACCGTTAGTATTAAGTTTCTTAATGCGTTACTATGGTTCAATTAACATTGGCGGTAGGCTAAATCACATTTTGATTCTATGAGTCGTAAGTGGTCTGCGAGACATTATAATGAGAGGGATCAAATGAAAGCTCGTGATAGAGACGACGTAATAGCTAATGACAAAATCCTTGTCTCGCCGGGCGTAATGGGTGAGTTTATGAAACGCGATGAGTGATATGATGAGAGATGAGAGCGAGGAGAGATATCTTGATAAAATATAAACATAGACCTGTCGACCTTATATGTTCTATCTTTTGATTACCAGCTTAATTAGGCCGACTAAACAAGCAAACATTGATCTCATCAATTCATTTGAGCTTCTTCATGCATTTCTGGAGTCTCAATTATTCGGGGGACCAATATCTCTCTTATAATAAGAAAACATTTCTTAATGCTCATATCTCACTCACATAATTCTTATGTTCCAGTGTTCTTTCAACATAGTCATCGGAATTAAAAACAGTTTGATTATAATAAAACACATTCTTCCTTATGTTGAAGCTATAAGCGATCTCGAATTAAAAGGATTTAATGACACAACTATTGAAGTTAACTATGACTTTGATCCATGTATTAATCACCGAGCGAATTAAGTAATATTATTCCTCAACAAATGATATCATTGATTTATATCTGCATATTCATCATGATTATCGATCGACTTTATATAATCTGGTTTGTTATTTATAACAATAGCGGTCAAGACGTTTAGAATGTTAACGATATTTATTCAAGGACATTATATACAATGGCTGCCGATCTTAACAATAATAAATTATCATAATAAATCAAAGCTCTCTTTATTCATAATGACGACACATTACTGGCGTTTGTTGGGCTGTCAGTGTTGTTTCTGCTGCGATAAAGTGGAAGTTGATTAAACTGTGGTTTGGGTGCTCTCGTTTTATTAATTCTGACCAACAAACTTCGGTTTCACCGTGCGTTGAGTAGCTTTAGATGATTATCTTCTCCGGCGCATTGGGGGCTTCTTTGCACCTTAGATTAGTGAGTTTAATGGTAGTTTCAACCCTTGCTACCACTTTACATCGATCTGAAGCTAGCCTATAGTTCCAAACATTTCTTGCAATCTTTCTCAGGTAGCTTAAACCATAAGTTTAGAATCTTAAGTTTTATTTTGTGTTTACCTTCCAAGGGTTCTTGGATTCGATGCTCTCCCAAACTTTGGTTTGTTGTTTGGTGTTGCTTGGTGGTGTCGTGTGTTGTTTTTCTTTTTCCTTATGGCTTGATGAGTTACCACCAGGCGATTCTCCACAGGCATCGTTTCGATGTGGAGGCACTCATAGGATAATCTGCAGAAAACCCAACTCTTTGGGCTTTGGGGCGAAGAATGCGTCTTCTTCCTCATTACGGATATACAGGAGTTCTCTCTCATGCGGTATTAACCGTCGCCTGGCTCAAATTCCGTTGATTCTCGGACGGATGCGCCGAAGTCTCGCTTCCCTCCCCCGAGTTGGGCGTCGCACCACCTTTTGGGTGCTAGTTTGTGGCCTTCAAACCGGATGGGGACCCGAGGGTGTGTGAAATCCATCTAATGGCGAAAGATCCACATCAGCAGAAAGCTGAGGTTCCCCACTCCTTTGGTGCATCGGTTCCTGCGCTGCGGGCTCATGATCATATTCGTGAACATTATCCAAGTTCTCCTAGGTGTGAGCATGCTAAATAGGAAGCACGGGCTTCACTTGGTATTGGAGGAGGTGCTATACGCTTACTCCTTCAAGCGACACAACCTCGGGAAGTATTACCTTGTTGCTAATGCCAAACCGCTGCATCATGTGACAAAGCGGCCCGAACCTGATGAATAAACACACGAAACACGTCTTGTAGTTAGACTTAGGGATGCACTGGGATCTGACTCAAATTCATGATGAACACTAACCCTATGGTAGGTGAAAGTCTTAGAAGAATCTGCTGGCTGCACCTGGTTTAGTCAATTATAGCTTTTGTTTGCTCTGTGTAGGTAACTTGGGTCGAGGAAACACATTAGCGACCTAAGTCCTTCCCAATTTGACTCCTTCGTTAAGGTGTTGAGTCTCCGAGATCACATGGGGACTTCAAATTTCTTGACGCAAAACCAACCTCAGGCGTGTGACCTTTACCAGAGTTCACTGTAGAAGTTGCCACACCTAAATTTTGAAGGTTCGGGTAACACCGGACTTAGGGAACACATGTTAAACCGCATTCTCTCCTGCATTCAATGTGGGATCGAGGCCCAAACCAGAAGTAAATGAGAGAGGGCCAGTTGGTAAAAGACTTCCCCAATCATCATTCTCCACAAACCAGTGATAAATAGCTAAAGAGGCAAGAGGAAGCTAAAGCTGAAGGTGGCGACTCAGTAACGATCGTCCCTCGCTTCCTTGGGGCTCATGGAAAGCGCTACTGTGTTCAAGGAACCGCTACTAAAGGATCCAGAGGAAGTGGTTATCGTCGAGCTGGCCTCCGTTTATGGGCAAGCAATGACAAGGAAGGTCCAAGACCTTTTGAGGGACTCTACCCCCTTCCAAATGGCAACCTCGGTAATCCTATGCATTTCCTTTCTGTAATCAAATGTTCGCATGTTTGTTTTTGTTGACTACTACATTGTAGATAGGCATCTTGATTGCTTTCATAGGTGGAAGTATTAGGACCACCCTACGACACTAGCTTTAGTCATCTATCTCGCTTGAGGGAAGGGGCACGAGATTTGTAAGGTCACAGGCCGAGTCGGATTCCTGTTTCGTCTTGAGAAGGGGGTGACGGAGCGTGAAGTGGTCAAGATGGCGAAGGCACATGTGCTATTCTTCGGGCAAGAAGATGCACTTTCTTCGTGAGGTGGAGGATGCGAATCACTTCCATCACGTTGGAATCTGGCGATCCACCAAGTAGAGGCGAGAGCTTTGTGTCTTTACTCATAAGCTCGAGGTGAAAAACTAAGTGGCGCTCTCGCCAGTTAGGCGAAGACTCTTTTGTGGCGAGAAAATCACGATATCCTCGAATTGCAGAAGCTAATTGCAAATCCAAGTTGTCGGGGTTGTCTGATGAAGCGATACAAGCTCAGTATGCGAAGCGTTCCCAGCCTAAAGGTGATTGTGGAAATACAGTGACGCAGTCTCGAAAGTGCTGAGCAAACCGAAAGTGAAGTTGACAAGTCGTGCACATTTGAAGAAATATAAGCCTAGCGGTGAGGAAGTCACGGCGAATCTTATTGGTACCCCACGGTGAGGGTACTTGTCACACTTTGACCCACGCCTGGGCGGGATGAAGGGGCGTGAGAAGTATCTTTGGGACTCTTTATGATTTTGATGGTGCGATTTAGTCTTATAAGCGAATCAAAATATCATATCTGAAGATACAAAATAAAGCTACCCACAGTGGTGTTTATGATGTCAATATATATAGTCTTGAGTCCATTTACATATACATATACAAAATTGTACATTTACACATTCACACATAATCGAGCGCAAACCTCTTGTGATGGACTCTCTTAGTTTGTTGGCCAATGTATCACGAAAGATATGGACGTCCTCCTCCCATTACGGATTAAACTAGTGTAAACAACAGCTTAGTGGGAAATATAAACATCATTTTGCCATTATGTACCCTTTACAGTAAGCATATAACAGTAACGGATATGTAGTAGCAGATATCAGAATTTCTCATGAATTCGTATAATAAACTTATACACATACTTGTACCTATAGCAGACTTATACTTGTTGAGATCTCCCGTAGGAGTTACAAAGCTTATACTTGTATGGAGCTGTAGGTACCTCTGAGCTTATCTTATCTTGGAGGTACTGTAGGTACATTCAGAGCAGAATGAAGTATATTACTTTACTCTTATTCGTTACTCAGACTATTATCATATAACTGTTTGACTACCTAGACTAGTAATAAGAATGAGTAGGACCATGACACAATAAAGTACCCGAAGGAATGGAGTGCAGGTACTAGATGCCCTGCAAGTAGGAGTGTCGAAGCACTAACAGAGAGTGTCGTCGCACTAATAAGAAATGCAAAGTACTAAATGTATGGAAAGCAAATTGAAGAATGTCGTCGCACTAATCGGGAGAATTACCGAAGTACTATATTTGCTACCCACGCAGCGAGTGCGGTGTCATTGATATCAATGCTGGCGAATCACTCTGATTATAAGTGTTAAGACTTACTATCTTATCATAGGGGCATTAAGTTTGACTCGCTTGGCAGAAAGTGAGATGCGATCGTGCTGCTATCTGGCTGAATGGACCCTTTCATACACTTATAGGGTCCTCATTAGTCGATAGACAAGTCCTCGAATAACGGAATAGCAAAACATGGCCAACACATGCATGAATAGTACTACGCTCTGACGCCAACCTTCCTTTCTGTTTGCGACGCATAGGCCTTCGTACGCCTCGGCATGCACGAGGCTTGTCCAAGCCCTCCCTCTGGAAGCCACACCCTTTGCGTGGGATCTAAAGTATTGGCGTGGACCTGAGAAATTGCCCAATTTCTTGATTTAGATCCTTTTCGAAATCAACCAAAAACCGAAAATAATCCAAAACATCACCCGAATAACTCCCGAATGATTCATAACCCCGAACGCAACACCATAATAGGAAGTTAAGAGTTCTAACACCCAACAAGTGGTATACTCTTTTAACACCTCAATTTCGTCCGGAATTTTATACACGACAAATCTGACACATGAATCCTCACAAATCCGCTAGAAATCCTCATTTCAAACATCTCTGCCATTCTCTGAGTTCCCACCCGATACTTCCACAAACACACATGTAATGGTGAGTTAAATTTCTCATAGCAAAACCTAAACGAGAACTAGACCCGAATTGAGAATCCATACAAAGTTCACAAATCCAAACAAACCAAAACGTAATCCATACACGAAATCCTCTTCCCTTCTTGCTTGCTGTGTAACCTTCTTTTCTTCTTGCAAAGCCCCCAGCTTTCTCCCACGCCTCTAACGTTTTTGGCACAATGTTTCTTTCGAGACCAAATGTGGTCTTAAGTCACTTATTCTCTTAAGGCCGTGTTTGGATTTAAAACTCCATTTTGGGTTAAGTTCTCCCAAAATGGCTATATAGCCCACTTATTTTCCTATTTACCCTGACTTATGTCATTTTCTATAATAGCATATCATCTCTCTTATATTTATGACTTTTTATTGTCCCGTTCGACAAGTTACAAATTTACCCTTTCTTATTTTAGGGTTTCGATTTTCACGTTTTGATTTAAATTGTGAAGAAATTCAAATTATACCACAAAATTACCTAGCTTGTCGAAAGCGAAACTAGATTATCTTCAAGTCTCACAATTACCTCTAAAGCGTAGAAGCGGTTAATTAGTTATTTGTCATTTACAAAATTTTGATCCGCATAGTAATAAAATTTCTTCTTTCTCATGAAAATGTACTGCTGACCGGGTAAGGAGGTTTGTCCTTAACACTTTTGTTTTTGTGAATGACATCTTTTCTTTTGACATTAAATTTTATATCTCTGTAATCTTATGTTACAGGAAAGAGCTTAGTTGCCCCAGGTGAGACGGTTATAGGGCTTGATAGTAGAGCAAAATGGGCGTGGGTTACTTGCCTAGAGTCGAAGGAGCTACACATGCAGCGGAACAGCTACATGGCCAAAGTGGGATCTTGTGCCGAAAAATGGTGATCTCAGGATAACCATCATCTAAGCGAAGCGACGCCGCGCCAAAGATCGGCCGACGACGCTTTGCGCCAAAGATCTTTGAATTTAGCTACCAATATCGAGGGGTCGTTCTCATCAGAAAGCGGAGAATAATTATCTCAGAAAGGGAGATAAAACATCTCATAAAATGGAGATAATTAGCCCATAAAATGAAGAGGATGCTTGTGGGGACTTAAGCTGCCCAAGTCCTAAGGTCGTTGAGAGATAGCCGACAATGGAGAAATAACGCAATTAGGGACTTATGTTATCGAAATGAAATTTGGCATTAAGGCAGCCACATAATCATCATCTCATGGAGAAATAACATGTACTAGGATGCAGGGCTAGGGCCATCGAGGCTAGCCCGCAAAGCTTTAAAACAATCTTCTCATAAAAATAATGCCTATGAGACTATCAACCAATGCCTAGGGTGTTCGAGGCCTTCTTGGCAGAAGGCTTTAAAACAATCATCTCATAAAAAGGGAGAAGTAGCCTGTAGGGCCTTATGCTAGGAACTAGGGCACGTCGGGCTAACCACCAAAGGCTTTACCAAATCATCTCATGGAGAAATAAAGCGATGTAACTTATTTTGTACTAGAACAAGAATACAAACGTCTCTGTGGAATCTAAACCTGCTTGCTTCATGAAAATGGAGAAAATACTCTTATTCAAGGTTGGGAGGAGGTTTCCCAACTACCTACTTAGGCCTATTTGGTCGAATAGGGGATGTAGTTGTAAACTCATAAACTTTTGAATCATCACTGGGTGTCTGATCTCCTCTTACTTCATCCAATTTAACTCCAATGGAGTTCGGGGCTTCAGTATTTTATGTGGTAGGGGATGTGATATGTGGCTTATGAGTCAGGGTGTGCAAATGGCATTGAAGGATGTAAGACATCAATCACTATGAATAGGACCCAGTGAACGACTAGTCCACGAAGCTAGTAATCTTATCTCACATGATGAGTGGACTGTCGCTCGTCTTTGTTATCACCTTTGGATTCTTTGTGGCTCGGTCTCGATCCCCGACCTCAATATGATGATTGGTGTTCGTCCAGAATCAGTTTGTGATGTCATATATGTATTAGGTCTGACCCCTTTTCTCTTTCGCGATAGTGTAGAATCTAATATAGTGGCGGCCGCCCAGTTGGTACGTGGGAACTATAATCTCTCGAGCATGGGCGTCTTGGTTTCCCCTGCCGGAACATCGTTAATGGTTAGGGTGGATGTAGCGTATGAAATAAAATGGGGTATTATGGCGAATAAGCTTGTTTCATCACCCTCACACAGGGATAGTGTCGGGACTTACTTGCATCAAGTTGGAGGGATCAGCGGCCTTTGGCGATTTCATATAATCCCTTATGGACTCAAATCTCCCATTAGCGGAAAAGATTGGTGGCGGCTGCGCTTCCTCCCAAGCCCGAGCATGTATTGATTGGCGAACTTTTTAACCATGCACCGAAAGAGTTGTTCGTATTAGAGCTGGCGGTGGCAAAAGACAGTAGAGGCTAGTCCAAATCTGTCAAAAGACCTTTATAGAAGAGCATTGTTCCACATTTGCGGTGTGAAATACTGTGGTAATGCATTGGTGTCGAAAGGATCCAGCGCAATGCGAGTCTGAAGCGCCTTGAGGGAAGAAGAGATTGGACTAATGGGATCATTGGGAAGGTGATCTCGTCTGTGGGGAAGAAAAAAATTATTCATGGACTTAGATTGTGCATTTGCCGGCGTAGTTCTGTCTGAGTGAGGGGTAGGGATTGCCGCATTCCGCAAGGTTGTGTTCTCCTCGCACAAGGTTGTGTTGCCACGAAGCAGGAAGCGACTACATATGGGATTCTGTGATCCTTCAACAACCATTCCAGGTGACATGATTGTTCCTAGTGTAGACTCGAGTTGGAGGAATTTCTCCCATTAAGCAAGCTAGAAGTGAGCTTAAGGATTATCTTTTCGACAGCTTTACAGAAGTGTGTGATTTTGGTTTCCACAAGCGGCGTGATGGAAAACTTTCTTGTCGCCTAAAGTTTGTTTTAATATTAAAAAACAGCAATTGGATCTTCAACGGACACATCCTCGCCATTATATCACATGCGTGTACGAGGGCGCAGTGGACGTTTATAGAAATAGACATTTATGAATGGCCTTGATATTATATTTATATGTTTCAGCTTAACTATTACCGTTAAGCTGTTCATAACGCGCGACAAAGGTGGATTGTCACTCATGCTTTATTTGCTTTATCTTCTACCGTACGAGGTGGTATGTTTCTTTGCGTGTGATCCGTGGCGATCACGAAAGTGGTTGAGTCGAGTCGTGTCGGGCGCTACATAACTGTTGAGCTCGGAAATCGCTCGGCGTTGTCTGTGGCGGTTGGATCAGTATGGTGTTGGATCTTCGCTGGGAAGCTATTACGTGCGATGTAGCTAATCCATTCCAATGATGGTTAAAAATAAGGTTTTCTTTCAAAATATAAGTAAGGTTTTTGACGTAAAAATTATTTTAGGCTTTGAAACATACTTTTATTTTTGAATACAAAAACTCCGTAATTAAAATTAATATAATTTTTGACAAACAAGGTACGTAAAAGTCGTCTTTGAATTATGGGTCACGCTGATATTTGTTTTCCGGGTCCATATCTAAATTTGTTAAATTCTGACTTTGTCGCGTCATTTCATACTTTCATGCAATTATTTGAAAATTTAAAAAAAAGTGAAAAAATAACTTTAATTCTAGAATATATTATCTGCAAAAGCCTTTTCAAATAAAATTGACAAAATCCGTCGAACCGCATCGTTTCATTCATGTTTCGACATTTTGAATTTATCATCATAACTAAACTTTAATTTAAGATTAAGTAAATTCAGAAATGAAATGTAATAAAATCGGCGTTCTGATCTTATACCATGGTTGATTCAAATATTAGGGATAGTTTGAACAGTGTGCTCTAATAACAAAGTCTGTATATTATATGTCAATGAGACAGGGAAAGTAACATTATGAGATGTCGTAGAATATGAGGATTGTGTCTCAAAAATTCAAAGCAGTGGCCCAGACCATTGCAGTTATGAATTCAAACCTTCCACAGCTAGGGGTGATGGTGGGACAAGTCAGATACAGCCCCTACTCCATGGCCCCAATTCACCACTTCCTTCCAACAGGAAGCAGGCTGGCCCAGTCAAAAGCCAGATAAGTAAGACCACACGTCAAAATGAATCGGTTAATTTGGCTCAATTTTATTTGGGTTGTTTTAATGAATAAATCAGATATACCAAGAGATCATGGGCAAAAATAGTCCAAACATTAAAAAAAATTTATGAAAAATGATATTAACATTTAACAAATTTTATATTTTATAAAATAAAAAGTTTTCTTTCAAATACTTATAGTTATTCTTATCTTCTTAAAGATAATATAAAAAAATTATTTGAGTTATATTTATATATTTTATTATATTTTTCTATTTTATTTTCATATTATTATTATTTATTTTATTAAACAATTATTTAATAACTATTCGTTTCTATAAATAAATCATTTTACATTATAAATAATAAGAAAATATATTACAGTCACTAGAAAATATTATATAGTCATTAAAAATTTTAAAAATAAAAAACGAATCAAAATGGACAAAGTTGATAGGCCCTGCTTGACATTAATCAGTTGAGAGGATCAGTTCCATATTCACCTCTCCTTCAAAATGTCTGCACTTCTGGTGACCCACAAGCCACATTTCCACTCACTTATTGGCCACCACCAAACTTTGGCCTCATAACTAGAATGGGATGAAAGATTATGTCCCGTGAATGACTCTGACGACACGAGGCAGAACACAATCTAGGTGAAGCGGGCACGATAACCTCAGTATTATAGACTTTGGGCGGAGAGTTGCAGATATCTCCACCTCGGCACATCTTAGAGCATGAGCTAACACGCTCAAATTGGATGGACTAAGTCCTTTTGGAAGTTTGTAGAAATAGTCGTATGAACCATGGGAAGTTCACATGGGTGATCGTGTGATCATGATCTAGCCATCACTATCCTGCAATGATTAGATATCAAATTTGCTATGAACCAATTAGCAAGCCACGTGGCTTTCATGACAATATAAATTATTAGGCATGCCGCTTGAGTTTGTGAGGTTACTGGGAGATAAATTAGAGAAATATAAATTCTTTGGGAGAAGCATTCAGAACATTAACCCATAAGCGGAAACAAGGTCCCCACATCTATCAGTTAACACACAGAGCGCTCATTAGCCTTTTTTCAAGGTAACTCGATGGGTAGATCGCTCCTTCTAGTTCCACACCATTGAACAGCAATTGTCATTGGAACAATCTTTGAAAGATAAACAAAGAGTCGCAACAATAGCTCGCCTCCTTCTTCGTGACCAAACATTTGAGGGAAGAAAGTCTTCGCCACAGCCACAACACCTGCGCCTCGATGATCTCGTTGAACCACTGGAGCCCCCGATAGATGCGACCTCCACAAAGGAACTTCCTGCGACCAGCCTCATTGAAACCAAACGCTATCGTAGCAAAAATTGCGCGCTGGAGTCTTCCCCACGGAAGGCGAAAGCCTGCCATTGGCGTTCGGTGATATATTCTTTACCGTTTATTCACACCATCTTACATCAAGATGCTTATGCATTTATGCTATAGATTCGGATATGAGTTAGAGAAGTTGCCCGACCACGATGCACTTTGTGGAATCATGGCCAGCTGCTGGCAGCAACAACGCATCCCTCCACTTTGCAAGTATTCCCATCCGGCCTACGCAGAGTACGCCTATCTTGGTTCATGCTCTGCCTAATACAATAACGTTTGCCGCTGTTTGTCAAAAATTTAACCATTATTGTTCAAAGCGTGGCGTCTGACACCATGTATCAATGGGACGATCGAGTCGATTAAGAGATTTTATAGGCGTTTTGGAAGCGATAATTCTCTAACAGAGCAATATAGCACATACGCGCCATTTCGTCTTAAACCTTGAAGGAAGCCATTTTCCAGCACTCGATTTTGTTAACTTCAGCCAATCCACGCTTGAAACTATGGCAGAACTATTTGAAGAAGGTAGTAACCAATATGCCGTAACCGAAAGGTAGTACAATCGTCGTATAAGCTTGAAGCGACCACCACATTAGAGTTAAGGCATGATGGAAGCGGCAAGGGAGAATTCGAGGGTCGGTGGAATCAAGCGAGCATGATGTAGGCGAGCGCTGTTCGCGGGCTTGTTGGGAGAGCGAGGGAGTGGGTGGTGATAAGTCAGGAGTGGGAAAGCGGCCTGGAACATACACGGTTACATTGACACTTTCTGACTTCTCCCGATCATCTCTCCTGACTCATCCCAGATCGCGAGGACTTGAATGGCGAATACACAAAGGCGACCTAGATAGAAGAGACAAATCGGATCTTGTGAATACCCGCAGAGTTCATTTTTTTGTCCAACAATGAGTGTTATCGGTATAAAGGTTTGCTAAATTTGCTGGCTCGAGAAGGATACCTCAGAAAATACATTGAGTCATTGACTCAACTCGGATCGCGCCGAGGTCCCCGATCCAATCACATTGACCGACTCTGGGCAATAATCAAGCGTGCTCATGAAACACCGATGGCTTCCAAGGTCAAGATTCAATCACTCCTGGGTAATTTAGTGGCTAATGTTCATTATATCTTCGCCTCAAGCAGCGTTCGACCCATTTATGTAACTGTCACCTTCTCCGAGTCTCCCTTGCTGCGGTTATCTATGCCTCATGATGATGCACTCGTTCTCACCTTAGAGGTCGGGTGCCACCTGATGAGACGTATCTTAGTCGACCATGGTATTGCTTGACCCCTACTGCACCCACTGCTACTCTGGTGGATTACAAACTAACATCTTCATAATCTAAGGAGAGTTTTGGTAAACCCGTCGCTCTGAACCGGCTTTGCTAAGGATGTATATTTCTGTACTTGTGAAGACCGGTCACAGCCGGTCCCACGTTCATGGTTATTGATGAACCCTCATCCTTGATGCCATTTTAAGCATACCATATTCAAGCCCGCGAAATCCTGCCCTCTTCTTCTCGCTAGATGTTGATTTTCTTGACTCCATTTGGCTAGGTTTGATATAAGGAGACCGGAGAAAAAGAGTCACGGCCGAGTTCATTAAGTTGAGATACTTGTCAAAAATTCGGCAATGTTATTCATGCCCCAGCCACTACACTCCATTTAGTGTCTAGTCCATGGCCTTTCTACATGTGAGGAGTATATCGACGCCATTGGGACCACTTGCCTCAGTCATGAAGCTGAAGTTCCTCCTTGTGGCTTTGAATCAACTACCAGTGGGCAAAGTGGAACCACACATGCAAACAAGGCAGCCACTTGCATCAGTTTGTCTGTGAAATATTTTATGTCGGTTAGGAGTTCCACATGCTATCGTCACGGACAACGAGTCGTAATTCATCACGGAGTCATTAACAATTTTGTCTTTGAGTTTGGGACTCGAGAATGTACTCAACTCCTAGCATTGCCCGCACTAGTAAAATGGCCCTGGCAGGGATTCTGAGCAACGTTGCTGGTACTAAAAAATGCAACAGACAAGATTAAAGTGATTGACGAGCTCCCGATTGAACTCTAAGCTGTCGCGCAACTTACCAAAAGCTGACCTACAGGAAGAAACTCCATGTGCACTAGCCTTGGCGAGTTAATCACATGGAATCTGGACTAGACATTCTACTCACTGGTGACACCACCACACTCACTCTGGCATTGGACGAGCTCGAAAATAAGAAAGATCGGGTCTCTATCAGAATAGCCAAATACTCCGATCTTGAGACCTCATGCGAAAAGATAGAATAATCAGGCAGGTTTGAAGGGTGACCTTTGTACTCCACCTCACCTTCGATGAGAGGAAAACTAAGCTAAATTGGAGATGGTCCTTTCATAATCATGATGTGGTCAGAAGCAAACTACAGTCTCCTTATGGAAAGATGAGAGCCTCACCCTTGGAACTCGGTTTATTTAAAAAATATTTCTAGTAATCCTTTGCATAGCTTATGTTATATCCAACACTAAGGGGGTGGAATAAAAAGGCTATAGGATTTTTTATTCTAAGATGCAAGTATTACCTCTAGTTACTTGAGCGGCTAGCCCTCGTCTTTAGGCCTTGGGTGAGCCCTAGGCCCAGCCAATTGATTACCTATAGCGGCTAACTCATTGGCCATGAGCATTGCGACTAGCCCAACAAAAGCCCGATTTCCTATGGCAGCTAGCCCTCAACGGCCTTAGACCTTAAGTGTGGCTGCCATACCCAATGACCGGCAGTGGATCAGAACCGAGTCAGGATACCCACTTAAAATCCTCAAAATTACTCAAAATCATATCTTTGCGAGGCGATTACGAAGTCGACAGCCCGCTGGCGTTTGTTCTGACAGAATCGGTTGTATGCGGCATCGAGCCTTTTCAAAATGATTTACAAAATGAATGTTATTTATTCCAGACATCTGAATATCGTGTCGAAAACCTTGATGAATTATAGCATGTGCAGACATACTCAGAGATTTCTTTCTTTATGACGCAGGCGCTCTGATCTTGAGATTGTTATCGATCACTATCTATCGCATAATTTTCGCGCATTGGTAAAACAATACGCTAGGTACTCAGTACTTAGTGGTTACATACAAATCCATTTCACTCCGGTTCGACAATCAATTTATGCAATTTAATAATTAGAACTTTCAAATCTTTGGATGATGATCAATATAAATACATTACATATACTTTGTTGCCTGCCTCTGATAAATTATAGTTCATTGATCATACATAATACGTTTCTTAGTAATATTTCAAATCTCAAATCAATTCAAATATACAAATTCAATTTGATTACGATAATTCAATTACGAAAATCAATTAAGTTAGAAAATAAATTCGATTATGCCAATCAATTCGAGTTCTGTCAATCACTTTGATTATGCAAATCAATTATTGATTATACCCATCGATTGATTATGCCCTTACTTAATTTAACCTATGTCTTGATGTCTGAGGATAATCGAGTCGCTGGCCAGCGATGCCATTTGGCTGAGAATTTGTATCGCATGGTTTTATAACACGATCACGGTCCGTGAAATTTCTTGGTAGTTATAAACAATCAAATATGAACAACTACCGATCTGATCTTTCTTGAAACAGTGGATGACATAATAGTTCAGCGATCTTGTTATTTGACCATGATGATATACCAATCCTTAATCTTGAAATAAACGGTTAACATTCTATTAAGGGCGATTTCAATTATTTATAGCAAAATAGTACAATATATCATTATACTCTTAATTATTTTCAATAATCATGAAATTTTTATATCTGAATATTTCCACAATCCACTTTTCTCAAATCAATTAAAATCAATTCAACCTCTTTTTGAGACAACATGCAAAAACTTGAAAGGGGAATAGGAGTTGGTAGAACAAACCAAAAAATATTTACACGCTGATTCCAATCCTTGAAATCTCAGTACCCCGAGTTTGGCTTTTCCTCACTCGTCGGTCCACTATTCCAAAACCATTCAAAAACAATATTATTATTCAAGTGTACTAGTGGTTTTGGTTAGGATTGATTTTAGTTTAATATGAGTTCCAATTTAAACATTCTATATGTAGATGTATTATTGACTCGATGGAGAGGCGCCATAGAGTGTAAAGAACACCGAATCGGAGTTCGGACGTAGGAGTTGGGGACCTTCAGGGTTGGAGGTCATACGATCAAATCTGACGACGGCTTGGAGACCGAAGCTGGGCGAGCTCATCCACCTTGGTCAAACATCTTATACTCCTCAGGAATATTAATGTATTCTTGACTCAATGGGGGATTTCCACTTAAGTCCCGAGAACACCAACTCAGGTTAAGCTTGAAGGAGATATGACCCGGGGGTGGAAGATCGTGTGCCAGTCCTTTGTGGTGACACAGGCCGGCTGGTACTGAAGTGACAGAAGGCTCGGTCAAACACCTCTATGCGATACAACATCTATCTCGGCGCCATGATATGTTGTACGGCGCCGGCTCCGCTACTGGGCTTTCCATGGAGATCGAAGAGAACGCAAAATCGGAGTTCAAGCGAAGGAGATATGAAGCCTTCCAGAAGTTGGAGGTCATGCGTAGTCAACTTTGACGGTGGCCTGACGCGACGCGCATTGAACGGCTTCTTTGTTGGGCGGCCACTATTTTGGCGACCAACATTGGGCGACCCGCTGTTGGTGCGACCGCTGGTAACGGCCGTGTTTGGCGACCTTGTTTGGCGACCTTTGTTTGGCGATCCAACAGCAGCGGCCAACGTTTTGGCGGCCTTTGTTTTGGCGACCAACTGTTTGGCGACAACGTTTGGCGACCCTTGTTTGGCGACCTTTGTTTGGCGACCCTTTGTTTGGCGACCACCGGTTCGACCTCGGTTTGGCGACCACTTGGCCCACATTTGGTGTTCGAGTAAAAGACCGCCTTGGTCTCTGAAGTCCGAATTAAAAAATTCAAAGCCTAACATCAGTTATTGATGTGGCTCTGATTTCGCGAAGGACTTACTGCCAAATTCTCTTTATTTCTGATCAAACCCATTCTAAAGATGCGGCTAGTTGTTGGCTGGACAAGCGGCCCGACCAGATTTAGCGAGATGACCTCATTAAAGGACTATAACTTAGTTTACAGAGGTCCAAATCGATAAATTCAAAAGCCCTAACATCAAGCTATTGATGTGGCACCAGTCTTACTAGAAAAGACGCACTGCCAATTCCACTTGTGTTGCAAATCGGCTCTAAGGTTAATTTTAGTACTTCTACAAATGTGGCAGCTTCCCATGGTTTAAAAATGACCAAGCTTTCCCCTAAGGCCGGATAACTACCCAGCCAGATGTAGGGTAGAAAAAGATAAGTAGGAGAAGACTACCGTGGAGTTTCAACCGAAAGTCCAGGTTAGGTCTCTGCGTAGCTCTTGTCACCTAGGAAGACTTCCCTTCGGTGCTTCGCAGGAGACCTATGGTCAGATCGTGGAGAAAATCTAGAGAGAAGGTGGAGCCTCTCTCTCTGGCTTTCCTTTTCTCTTATTTTTCTTTTCTTATGGATCATATAATGATGCTTTCAAAGGAGAGCTTCCTCCTGCTGCCTCCATACTACAATGTCATTTCCTTGATTTTTCCTTTTGCTCATTTATTTCTCCTAATATCACTTAGGCATATAAACTTGTACAATTGACCCTTGGGTCCCATTTTACAATTTCTATATTTTCTCTTTTTCACTTGGGTTCGTTACGGATTCAACAATCATCTAATGATATTAAAAGTTTCCGGAAAAATACCCAAATTATTTCAGATTATACTGGAATATATAATAATTTTTATTTATAAAAATTTTAGGGTATTTTGAGGTGTTACAACTCTCCCCACTTAATAAAATTTCGTCCTCGAGGAAGTACATGGTCGCCGTTGATTGCGGATCTGCTGTGGTTCTACTTTCAATTGGCTTCTTGATCTTATGGTTTCTCCACCGGCACCTTGACTAACGAGAATCTTCTTATTCCTTAATTCCCCTTCACTTCCCAGAGCCAAAATCTTTCTTGGCTCTTCTTCATATCCAAATCGGCCTCGACTCGATTGTCTCGAGAGACTACATGTGTGGTCTGATCGGTACCTCATCCAGCATGGACCATTGAAACACGTCATGGATCTTTCCCGAGTCAGGAGGCAATACAATCGTATACACGATTCACTCTCAATCACTTCATGAACCCGATAAATGGGAAGGCTCTGCTGCCATTTTCCCACAAATCTCATCACCCTTCTTCCAAAGCGTCAACAAAAAACACCTTTTCGCGCGATCTCATATCGAATATATTTTCTTTCATGCTGGCATGTAGTTTACGTCTATCGGTGAAGTGCTTCAATCTCTATACAATCGTTTTCCTTTCTTGAGTCTCTCTTGTAGTCGGGGCCCAATCCTTTCTTTTCACTCAGTCCTCCAACACAATGGTGATTCTGCATTTCTCCCATATAAAGCCTCATAAGGCGCCATTCAATACTTGATTAGGCTGTTATTTGTACCTGAGGATTCAAGCCCCAAAGCAATGTATTTGATGCAACCCTCATACGAGGTGTGACTCCTTAACATATCTTCGAATGGATCACTCTCAGTTGTCAATAGTTTATTGGTGGAGCAGCTGTGCTTAGTCGATCAGCGTGCCCCGAAGGTATCTTCTGATTTCCCGAAAATCAGTGAAGCCTCGGATCTCAGTGCGAAAATAATGGATATAGGAATCCCATTAGTAACACAGAACTATTTCCTTGATGTCTGACTCATGTGGCACAGTCAGTGAATATTCGGATTCTCCTTGGTGGAAAGTGAAGTACGACTTAGTTAATGATCTTTCTCGACCCAAGCCCAGGTCATGCCCCTTCTCCACGATAATGTATGACCACAAAAATCATTGATTCGATTCATTTCCACTCGGGTACTCTGACGAAACACAATCAGAGGAACTTGATGCTACACTTTACTCTTTGACTTACAAAACACTTGGCTACAAATTCGACACATCTCTCATCGAACCACGAGAATGACATTTTTAATCTGATACATCTTTGTGTTTCAGGATGGATAACCAAAAGATATCCACTATGTGCCTCTTCAAGTAATAGATTTCCTCAAATCATTCACGATCAGATGGCTTAGATCCTTTCATAAACCAAACCTCCATTTTAGTTCCTTTGTGAACTCAGTTTCCTTACCATTTCTAATCGATTTATTATGAAACAATTTTCTCTTCTTTTTGTACTCTGCATCGATTCAAACTGGGTCATATTCATGAGTTCTGCCACTACCAGTACCATCGTCATATAATGACAAATGGGCATTCTTCGAAGCGTTCGTGATGACTTTCTACTCAAAGCGTCGGCCACTACATTGGCCTTTCGAGGTGATAATCAATTCTGTGAGTCATAATCTTTTATCGAGTTCCATGCATCTACGTTGCCTCAGGATTAAGCTCATTTGTGAGGGCAAATACTTAAGACTCTTATGATCGTGCTGCAGATGAAACACTTTGCTCTCCCACATACAAATAATGTCTCCAAATTTTGGTATAAATACAATTCTTGGCCAAATCCAAATCATGCGTGGGTAGTTCCTTTCATGGCTTGTCTTGAAGCATAGGCTACCACTTTACCCTCTTGCATTAGGACACATCAAGTCCATTTAGCTACGCATCACTAAAATCACATATTCTCTACCGGCGTAGGTCGGTTGGTAAACGAGCCTCGGTTAGAATGCTTTCAACTTATCGAAACTTCTTTGACAATTTCCTCCATTCATACTTTACATTTTAGGAGCAATCTGGGTCATCGAGAGTTTGCAGTCATAGAAAACCCCTTAACGAATCTTCTGTAGTATCCTGCTAGTCCCAGAAACTACGCGCCTCCTCCGCCATTCTAGGTAGGCTGCATTATCTTAACCAACTTCTATTTTTCTTTGGATCTACTCAGTTCCCTTCTTTACGATACCTATAATGCCCCGAAAGGACACTTCGTTCTTCCAAAACTCACACTTGCTCGGTTGCATGCGGTACCTCTTTTCTCAAAGTCTCTAACACTACTCTAAGGTGTGTCATGACTATATTGATCTTTTGAATACCTGATGTAGTCTACTGAACACCTATTGGCGATCACGCCGATTAGGAAAACCACGATTCATTAGGTCTATGAGCGCCGGCTAGAGCATTTGTCAATCAAAGCGGCATTCTGAGGAACTCATAATGTCCATATCGCGTCCTAAATCGCCGTCTTATGCACATCGACATCTTTAATTCTCAAGCGTGGTACCCGGATCGCAAAGTCGATCTTTGAAAATCTTTGCACAGTGGTCAAACAAATCATGATTACGGGTAACGAATGCGCCCATTCTTCTTGTTAACTTGTTCGGTTATGCGTAATCAATACATGGCCAGAAGTACACCTCTTTTTCTTTTTAACAAAAAAGCACGGGAGCTCCCCATGGTGATACTTGGTCTAATAAGCCCTTTTTCTAGTAGTTCTTGTAGCTATGATTTCAATTCCTTTGGCTCTAGTGGAGCCGTGCATGCGGTGTAATGGATCTTGGGTGTGGCACCTGGTACAACGTCAATAGCAAACTCAATCTCCCTATGTGGGGGCAATCCTGGTAACTCTTCCGGAAACACATCCGGAAAGTCACTAACGGTAGGGATATCGGATACTCTAGGCCTTGCCTTTACCGTATCAATCACATAATCCAAGTAGACTTCACATCGCTTCAGTACCATTTATTGCGATGGCGCGAGATATCACATTAGATAGATAGTTTGACCTCTCAGAATGAGATTGCTGTCTTCTATTGAGTGTCTTTAAAGGTTACTCTTTTCATTACAATCGACTGGCCCAGCGATGTCGGGACAACTTGATGTCTGATATCACATCAAACTCCACGAGAAGGATAGCTTCCAATCAAATCTCCCAAAAATTCATACTCGTATTTTGATGGGACAATCTCTGCTCTAGACTCTTGTTCACAATAACACTATGGCCAAGCGGGTTCGCCAGATGTCATACTGGAGTTTCACTTCTCGGCAATTTACTGGGTTGGGTATGTCCGGTACATATGTATGAATAGTCGATCTGGATCTATCAATGCATGCATAATAGTATCAAAAAGATATTAAAATTACCGACTATCACATGCGGAGCGTCGGTATCTTCCCTTTGCTTTCATTGCGCCCATGCTCTAGGCCCGGAGCATGACCATCTTGCCTACCCACAGTTTGTGTCCCTTGTCTCGGAACACTCGGTGATTCAACACTCTTATTGCCTTTTTGTAACACTAAAGCTGTACCCCCAGTCTGTGGTGCTGTAAATGAACGAGCTCTAGGACAATCTCTTGCTCTATGCTCTTTGGATCTAAATCAAACAAGCACACATCAAATCTCAACATTCTCCTTTGCGATTTCTCCACTTAATGGGGGGGCAATGGGAACAATCTGTCCTCTAGAAGGACCTCTTTGGTGTACTTGCAAGCGTGGTCTTTGGTAGAGGTAGTATTCCTCTGGGTGCTTTGTGCTATGGTGATTAGACCACATTGGTCCCCCATAATTTCTTCCTTTCTTTATTGTTACAGTTTTGGATGACTGGATTTTCTTTCCACATCTTTTATCCTTTCTCTCTTTTTCCTCTTTCTTTACTCTTTCCACATTCAATGCGCATATCCTGATTTTGGAGAAATCCTCATGGAAAAATCTTTGTGACATGAGCTCGGATATAGTCGTTAAGGCCGTCTTCAAACCTGTAGCACTTTTCTTCCTCGCTCCTGAAGTATCTCGGAGCATACTTGCTCGGCCAGATATTCTCTTTGATATTCGATCACACTCATACGTCTTTGCTTGATTATGAAACTCTCGTCTCATGTTGTTCGGATAAATGATACAATGTTTCTTGAACTCATCCAGAAGAACTCCCATGTCACTCTCTACAATGGTGCGGTCACAGTCACGAGGAAACCCACATTTGATAAGCCTCATCTGATAATAAGGGTCGCACATTCCAACTTCTCTTGAGTTGTCACGATGCATTTGCACAAACATTCGCTCAGTTCTCTCGAGGCCAATTTTTCTGCCATAGAAGGCTCATCCTCTTTCTTCCCCCATAAAATCTACAGTGGTACCTTGCCATTCACTCGATGGGCGTCGCTCTGGAGCAATTGCATTTGGTTGCCCGGCTCTTTCTGATCTGAACTTCAAACTGAAGGATACCCATAGTACCTCCTGCCACTTGTGCAGTTCATTCATTGGTGGGGCATGGGATGCGCCGCCTTCCGCACTAGCGGGTGGCTTGGGGCGAGTCCCTGGTCATCCTCGACCACCCCAAGGGAAGCGAAAACGTCATGCCTCCTGTCGAACAAACCAGATCAGCGTCGAGTCATGTCATCCTTTATATATGCAAATGACCTTTCTTCAGCACAATTTCAAATCGTTTACAAACAATTTTAAAATCATTTTGTAGAGCGCTAAACTGAGCTCTGATACACAGTGATTAGCGGCCCTTACCCAACCCAGGCCGGCAGGCGGATCAGAACCGAGTCAGTGCCACTAAAATCACTCAAAATTACTCAAATCATATCTTTCTTGGAGCGATGCAGTGGGCAAGCCCATGAAACATGCATTTAACAAAATCCGACTACCCAATGTAGGCATCAGAGCCTTTTCAAAATGATTTACAAAATAGATGTTCGATATTCAAAATTGTTTATACAAAATATCCATATCAAAAAGAACACATGAAATGAGTGCACATGTCGGAGCATACTCAGAGATTTCTATATTTATATTTCGGCCGCTCCCTCGATCTTGGTCCATTGTCGATCACTATCTATCATTCGATTTTGTGCATTGGTAAAACAATACGCTAAGAATTTTCATGCTTAGTGGTTCTATAGAAATCCATTCCTCAGTTCCAGCTTAAATCAATTTATGCAATTTAATAATTCAGAACTTTCAATCATTTGGATGATCAATATAAATACATTACATATACTTTGTTATATATATACAATAAATTATAGTTCATTGATCATCCCCATAAATACATTTTCATAATCAATATTTCTGACTCTCAAATCCAATTCAAATATGCTCACAAAATTCAATTTAGTTCTGACATTCAATTCAATTATGAAAATCAATTAAGTTACGAAAATAAATTGATTATACCAATCAATTCGGTTCATCCAATCACTTGATTATGCGTCAATTCGAGTTATGTATGATTAGTTCTGCATAGCAATTTAACCTATGTCTTGTTCTCTAGGATATCAAGTCACCCGGCACGGTCCATTTGGCGCCGAGCGGTATCACATGGTTTTATAACACGGCACGGTCAGTTGGGCTGTTGGTGGTTATAAACAATCAAATAGTGAACAACTGCAGATACGGTCCATTTGAAGTGGCGATCGGGTGACATCAATAGTTCGCGATCTTGTTGTGACCTATTGGTATACCAATCTATCATATCTGAAATAAGCGGTTAACATTCTAGTAAGGGCGTTCAAATCTTTATAGCAAAATATAGTACAATATATGCGGCTTGTATAACAATTATTTTCAATAATCATGAAATTTTTATATGCAAATATTTCACAATCACTTTTCTCAAATCAATTAAATCAATTCAATATGCTTTTAGAACAACATGCAAAAACTTGAAGCGAATAGGAGTTGGTAGAACAAACCAAAATATTTGCACTTTGATTCCAATCCTTGGAATCTCAATCACGATTGGCTTTTCATATAAATCGGTCCTATTCCAAAACCATTAAGAATTTCTAATATTATTCAAATTAATACTGATGGTTTTGGTTAGGATTGATTTTTCGGAGTTTAATATGAGTTCCAATTTAAGAAGCATTCTATATGTAGATGGATTCTTGACTCAATGGGTTTTCCATAGGTCACGAGAACACTGAATGTCGGAGTTCGGACCGTGAGGAGTTAGGACCTTAGTTGGAGGTCATACACCGGAGTCAAATCTGAGCGACGACGAGACCCGAACTGGACGAGCTCATCCTACCACCTCGGTCAAAACATCTTCTATACTCCTCGGGAATATTAATGTATTCTTGACTCAATGGAGCTTTCCATAGAGTCAAGGAACACCAATCGGAGTTCAAACGAGAGGAGATATGACCTGAAGTTGGAGTCATGTATAGTCAACTTTGACGAGGCCGGCACAGGCGACGAAACTGCACTGAAGTGACGAGCTCAGTCAAACACCTCGGTCTGACATCTAACATCCTCCTCAGGCATATGAATGTATTCTTGACTCCATGGGCTTTCCATAGGAGTCGAGAACGCAAAATCGGAGTTCAAGCGAAGGAGATATGACCTTCCAGTTGGAGGTCATGCGTGGATTAGCTTTGTGGCGGCCCGAGCGCGAGCCTTTGTTTGGCGACCCTTTGTTGGGCGACCAGCATTGGGCGACCCTTTGTTGAGCGACCACTATTTGGCGACCCTTTGTTGGCGACCAGCGTTTGGCGACAACTGTTTGGCGATCGCGTTTGGCGACCCTTTGTTTGGCGACAGTTTGGCGACCCGCGTTTGGCGACCTCGGTTTGGCGACCCTTTGTTTGAAGACCACTGTTTGACGACCAGCGTTTGGCGACCCTTGTTTGGCGACTATTTGACGACCAGCGTTTGGCGACCTCGGTTTGACGACCTCGGTTTGGCGACCCTTGACCCTATTTGGTATTCGAGTAAAAGACCATAGCGGTCTCTGAAGTCGAATTAAGAAATTCAAAATCTAACATCAATTTCATTGATGTGGCTACAATTCTGAAGGACTTACTGCCAAATTCTCTTTATTTCTGATCCAAAAACCCATTCAATGGCTAGTTGACGGTGGACCGTGACCCGACCCAGTTTCATTGGGCTGACCTCGATAAAATGACTATAGCAGTCTCTGAGAGGTCCAAATCGAGAATTTCAAAAGCCTAACATCAAGCTAATTGATGTGGCTACAATTTACTAGAAGGACGCACTACCAATTTCCCTTCACTTCGTACCCAAAAATCAGCTCTAAGGTTCGGCTAGCTGCGCACTACCACAATGTGGCAGCTTCCCATGGTTTAAAATGCAACCAAACTTTCCCCTAAGGCCAGATAACTACCCAACAATCCTTAGGGTAGAAGAAGACCAAGTACTCATGGAGTTTGTCGAAAGTCCCCAGTTCTGGTCTCTGCCTTGGCGCTCTTGTCACTAGGAAGGACTTCCCTTCGTGCTTCGCTGGAGACCTATGGTCCGATCGTCGGAAAATCTAGAGAGAAGGTGGAGCCTCTCTCTAACTTCCTTTTTTTTTATTTTCTTTTCTTATGGATCCTCTTAATCCTTACTTTTAAAAAGGAGGAAGCTTCCTCCTCTTTCTACATGCACATGTGTTTCACTTTAGATTTTTTCCTTTTGCTCATTTATTTCTCCCTAATATCACTTAGACATATAAACTTATTTACAATTGACAGCCCTTAGGTCCCCATTTTACAATTTCTATATTTTCTCTTTTCACTTAGGTTCATTTCTGGATTCAACAATCATCTAATCAATATTAAAAAAATTTCGGAAAAATACCCCGAGTTGGCTTTCCCTGATATACCCGAAATATATAATAATTTTTATTATAAAAATTTTAGGGTATTTTTGGGGTGTTACATTGGACAACCTAAGCCTCAACATGCCACTTGCCTATGACAGCTACCCCTCGATAGCCCTAGGCCTCGAGTAGCCTAAGCCCCAACAGGCCAATTGCCTATGGTAGTTAGCCCTTGACGGCTCTAAGCCTCGAGCAACCTAAGCCACCAAGCAGCCACTTGCCTATGGCAACTAGCCCTCGACGACCTTAGATCTCAGGCATCTTAAGCCCCAACAGGCCACTTGTCTATGGTAGCTTGCCCTTGATGGCCCTAGGTCTCAGTAAAATAAGTCCTTAAAGGCCACTTTACCTAAGGCAACTAGCCCTTAACAACCCTAAGCCACCAAGTGACCACATTGCCTTAACCTCTAAGAGGTTCAGAACCTATGACGGAGTAGCATTTAACGACCAAAAACCTCGGGCAATATATCCTTAGAAAATTCCAAGAAGAAGAAAATGTAGAAACGTTTGAATCAAGGAAGGAAAGTTTCATTTCAGCATAACAACATTCACCAGGCACAACCCACCACGACTAGGGTCGTTACAACTCAAGGAGGAGGAATTGATTGGACGTTTGCTTCGCCTGAGGGATCTGGAACAACCATAACATATGGTTCGACACCAAACGTTCCCTCACCCACAATCTCGAGCGTCCTCTCACCCTAGGGTCCTTGTCAAGCCCGTGCTTCCCTTGTAGAGTTGGGCTCTAGGACGTCAACATAGCTAGGCTCAAGGATTCCTTCACTAGGTGACACTACAAGAAAAAATAAAAATAGTGACGGAAATTTCCGTCACAATTCCGTCTAAATCATGTTTGAAGCAGCGGTTGTGTGAATTTTCTCCGTCCTGATATTGTCGTCACTAAATTTTGTATGAAATTTTTCAAATCAAAAAATTTGTGACGAATTTTCCGTCAAAAAAATTTTGTGGCTTTGTGAAATCAGTCAAAATATTGTGGCGAAATAATTTCCGTCACAAAGTCGTGATGGAAAAAGGTGTTTTCGTCACAAAATTGTGATGGAGTTTGTCACTATTCGAGTCACAATTTTGTGGCCAGTTGTGACCCGGTATGCATTACGGGTCACAAATCCGTCTAAAATTGTGGCCAGTTTGCTCTTTTAGTAATATACAATTTTGTGACGAAAATAGTTTTCATCACTAAATTTTCATCATGGAAATGTATTTTCGTCAAAAAATTGTGATAGAACAGTGATAAAAATTCGTCACAAAATTGTGACGGATTAGTGATAGAAATCCGTCACAAAATTATGATGGATTAGTGACAAAATCCGTCCTTGAATTTTGCTTCGATGGATAGTGATAGAAATCCTTCTGATTTTGGCAGTTAGTGACAAAAAATCCGTCGATAACGTTTTGTCACTATTAAGTCACTATTATTTGTCATATTATTATATTTTATATAATTTTATTAATTAAATGTTATTTTTAATTGGAATATATTTTGATATATTTTAATAAAATTAGAGAAAATTAAATAATATTAAAAATATCTTTCATATGCTAAAACATTAAGCAGTATACATAAAAATAAAAGTTATAAGTGAAACATGTAACTAATAATAAACATTTATGTTTACACATCGACATTAAAAAGAAGTCATCACCAAGCTTAAGGTGCAGAAGATCCGGATCCATTAAACTGTTGACTAGATTGCATCTGCTCCATGAAACGCCTCATCTGCTCTTGCATCTCATGAAAACGCTCTCTTTCAGCAGTTAACTCGCAATTGCTCTATCCATCTCTGCTTTCTTATCTGCAAGCTCCTGCTGCACAATCTCTCTAACTTTCAGTGCGAGATGCGTGAGTGTGAGCTCCCGGTACTCGGCAGGGAGGAAGGATAAGATAGATACGGCAGAGTGATCCAAGACCATACACACGTCTCCTCTTCTCTCCACCTACAGCCTCAAAATAAAGAGTGTCTATGTCAATTGGTGGAGGTTGTGAACCATCATCTAAAGGTTGAGAAGCAGAAGACACCAACTCCTCCATGCGATCCTAAATTAAAAAATTGTTCAAGTTAATATTAAAATTTATGATTTAACAATTATTAAATAACTTTAAAATTACTAAATAATAAAAGATGAACCTACATTCACTTGCTTTGATTTGGCATCCACAAATGTTCCATCTTTTTTCATGTGCACTTTCTTGAATAGTTCCCTGACTATTGGTAGACGTTGCAACTCTTGGAGTCTTTAAGCACAATAAGTTAGTAATTACATGTTTAAAAGTTTAAATTGAAAAAATATATATAAACTAAAAAATTAGAGCACTAAATAATTAATAATTTACCATTTTAGATGCTCCACCATAGATCGAGATCACCGCGTGTCTTAGTCAAGCCGTTACCCGGGACCACCGGTCTCACTTAGGCGGTCTGTTTTTAGATTTACAGGCTCTATCTTTCCATTCTACGGTGTTCAGTGTTGTTTCCAATTATCCCAATTTCTTGGGTCACACAGCAGACTTGCCATCCTTAGAATGCCTCGAATGTGGACATGTTTGGTGTACTGCGTTTTAACATTTTGCCTGCTTGACTCTTAATAACCCATAACCGTCCATTGGGTCACAAGTGTACCTCTTACGCAATACAAAATAATTATAAATAATGAAATAAGAATATTTTTATTTGTTAAATATAACAATAGAAATTAAATAATTACGAATCTTATTAAATTTATTTTATTCACACAAAAATACACTAAATATTTTAGCATCGCTCCTCCCCCGATAAAAGTCTTTAATATCTCTTGAGAGATGCTTTCCACTATCTGTGATTGCTTCTTGTCTTTCTAAATTTTTCCAAGCATGTAAGTAGATCTTGCTTGACTGGAGAAATAAAAGGCTACCTCTGGGGAACCAACCTGAAAAAGTAATATTCAACATAAAAATAAATAAGAGAACCAATCATAATGATACGATATCATAAACACATACAAACTTGAAAACAACAATGTATCATACACACAACAAACACCTGATAATACATAAGATAAAATTATAAAGGAAAATTCCTTACTTATTTGCTTCAACTCTAATCAATAGTCTGTTTGTTCCATCAGTAGATCTTTGCCGAAGAAGCGTAATTGTAGTACATATCGGAATAACGGTGGTGGGGTGAGGACATCCTCACCATGTGCACCTAAAGTGGTCGGTATGCTGCTCATAGCTATAAAAAAAATATATGGTGAATATACTTAAAATTTAAGTAAAAAATATTAACACAGTCTTACATTAATTATAACATTAAATAGTAAATTCCATATATATTGTTTGAAATAATTACAACAAAATATGAATATAATTATTTAGTCATCGTCATCATCGTCATCATCATTAAATTCTTGGTCTCCCTCACTATCTTCATCATCATCAAATTCTTGCTCTACATCGGTGTCTTCAGCATCATCATCAAATTCTTGCTCTACATCGGTGTCTTCATCATCATCATCAAATTCTTGCTCTACATCATTAGCTTCATCATCTTCAATTTGCAAGGCGGTGACATTTTTCAAATTTGATTATTATCCATGTGAACAAATGAACAATTTTCATCGTTTAGAGATTGATGCCTGTCATCTAGTGTCGCATCAATTCCATGTTGATCGCTAACATTTTCTTGAAATGTCATCATATCAGAAGGTAGACATGCATTTGACTTTGGTACCTCCACAATTCCCCTTGCTTTTATTTTGCAAACTGACTAATAATCATTTCATTTCTCTTCAAAGTAGGATAAGATGCAAAATAAACTTGCGCAGCTTGCACAACAAGAATAAATGGTTCATATTTATTGAATACTCTTCCACTCTTAACATCTACAAGTTTGTACTGTGGGTGAATTCTTGTACCACGATTCAAGATTGGATCAAACCATGAACACTTGAACAGTACAATTTTCTTTATTGGTAGAGCAGGGTATTCTAACTCCAAAATTTCTTGCAATCGACCATAGTACTCTAGCTCATTTACACTATAGCTAGAACCTTTTATGCACACTCCACTATTCATTGCTCCACTATTTGAACCACGTTCCCTCACATGTGGAACTTATATCCATTAACATAATACCACGAAAATGATTTACATATAAAAGCGGTCGGCAAAGTGCTTTGATCATTTGGTTATAGATGTTGCATGATTGTAGATTTGCCTATATATAACAATTACAAGAAATTAAATGACTTATAGAAATATTTACATATTATTTCATTTTATATTCTACAAATTAATTACTTTTAATTCTCAAACCATAATGCAAACTAAATACTCAGAAGTTTTGCATCAATTTCTGAAGCTTCAATATGGAATTGAAATTGCCTCAACTACCTTCAAAAGATTCTATATACATAAAAAAATTAAATTTAGTGTTATTATTTTATATTATATTTATGCTTTGCAAAAATTTAAAATATATATGAATCTGAATCGTATAGTTAGTTACTTGCGAGATGTGGCTTTACTTCATCACAATTTAACAATATGTAAATCTGAAACATTGTATTCCATATCGGTTCTTGTCACGAGTTTTGCTTTTCCCAATGATCGACCGGCACATTTAAATATGGAAAGCATCTCAAAATCTTCTTCCAAATCAAATCCACAACCATCACTATTGCGCGGCACTTTTCGATGTCGTGTATATACGGAAGGTTGAAAATAATGCCTGAAAATGATATGAAGCTTCTTCAACCAAGTATGCATTACATATTGAACCTTCAACTTTAGCTTTATTCATGACATTATTCTTTAACTACGAAGGTACCTAAAAATAAAATTGATTTAATTATTACATAAGATGTATATCATTAATATGTATCAATACATAAAAGTTTTTAAACTCACCGCTCAAATGGATACATCCATCTATATTGCCAAGAACTCTTGCTTCATAAGCTAAATGGATTGGAAGATGTTCCATGGAGTCAAAAAAACTTGGTGGAAATATGCGCTCTAACTTACATAGCACAATGGGAATATCTTCTTCCAAACGTTTCATGTCATCCTACATTATATTTGTACTTGATTAAATCTTTAAAAAAAAATGCTCAACTTTGTCAAAGCTTGCCATACATTTGCAGGCAATAACTCACGAAATGCAATCAAAATTAATCTCTGCATAAAAATATGACAATCATGACTCTTCATTCCATATAGTTTATTCCCACCCAAATCAACACATACCCTTGAGTTAAACATAACCATGCGAAATTTCAACTTCTTAATCCACTTACAAAGTTGTTCTTTCCTCTTTATCCGATAATAGCAAACCTTAGGATATTTGTTTGCATTTTCATCCGTGCAACTGGGACGATGGCAAAATTCCTTCAAATCTTCCCTAGACTTCGCATTATCTTTGGTTTTCCCTTTAACATTCATCACTGTATTAAAAATATTATCAAAAAAATTTTTCTCAATGTGCATAACATCGAGTGTACTAATGAGATTGGTTTTCCAATAAGGTAAGTCCCAGATACTTAGTTTTTCAACCACATCCACATGATTTTGGATTCTACGATTTATACCTCCACCAAGTTCTGTCACTTTCTTAAACCCAAAATCATCAATTTCATTAATTAGGTCCACATTGGACCATATAGGTGGTGCACTTTTGTGACTCGTCCACTTCCCTAAACCATCTCTTATTCCTTCGCCGCAAATGATCTTCGGCAAAAACTTTCGAATGATTGTCAAACCATGACATTTTTCCTCCTTTTGTAAGAGAAAATGCATCTGAATCTTCCATGCAATAAGGACAAGCATACTTTCCTGCAGTACCCCAACCTGACAACATCGAATAAGCAGGAAAATCACTTATTGTCCACATAAGAGCCGCTCGCAATTGAAAATTTCTTTTCTTAGAAACATCATATGTTTCTATCCCAACTTCCCATAATTCTTTATTTCGGCCCGATAGTGGTTGGAGAAAAAACATCAAATTGTTTTAGGATTTTTTGGCCCGAGAACGATATTTATTAAAGCATATACTCTTCCTTCATACACATCCAAGGTGGCCAGAGTGTATGGAGTTAATATTACGAGCTGACATGAATCTGTTGGCTGATTGCTATGGTTGGAACCCGTCGATTACCTGAGCCTAACCTCACATTTAGGTTTCGGATGCAAATGATGGATGAGTCGAGATTGAAATGCTTCAGCGGGGAGAGTTTGAACAATGACGCGATACCACCATCCTCATGTGGTTGCTCTGCATGCCACCTCATATGCTTTGCAGTTGCATCAGATGCATACAATCTCTGTAGACGAGGAGTTATAGGAAAGTAGTACATTTTCTTATACGGAACATTTTTCTTATGCTTGGAAGATCCACGCTTTTGTCTCTTAAAACGAGGATGAGAACAAATCTTGCGACAACTTAAGTCACTATCTTCGCCCCAGTATAGCATACAATTATTCTCACAACAATCAATCTTCGAGCGCAAACCCAGACCTCCTTCTAACTGCTGTGCTATAAAAGTTATCGTCATTAGATTATCGGTGGAAGCAAATTCTTTCATCAATGTACAAATTTCATCATAGCACGCTTTTCGGAGATATGGTGTTCGACCTTAATATTTAACAATCTAGACCGCTGCGAATGGTGAGAATGACCATAAGGGTTCCCATTCCACACCTCTTGCTTTGATGCTTTGGCGTATCAAAAGATGTTGTGTTGTGGGATTCGGGCTCTCTTCTATTTCAATCAATTAAAAAGAGGGACCGGCATCGTACACCGTAAGTGCATTGCATTGAGATATACCATGCTTTCTGCGTATGCAAAGCATCGAGGTCGGCCAGCATTTTGTTCTATTAGTGAGGCTTTTAGAGTTTCTCCATGATGATACCAACGATAATAATCTGCTACAAATCCATTTCTTCCAAGATGCACTTTAACAGTATCCTCGTCTAAATAATTCTTATTTTGACACTTGCGATGATTACATGGACACTTTATCTTTTCACCGTCCATACATTTTGGATGCATTTTTACTTGAATTCTGTTCGACCCCTATTATAAATTCGAGACTTTATCCATCCATTATCCAATCATTTTATCCATTGCCTATCAGAGCTCATATTTATATTTATGCGGAATATGAATAATAATCAAATTTAAATTATATGTCAAACATAATTAATTTGTTCAAAGGATTTAAATGTACTTTATTTTAATGTGTTTCATGTATTTTATAAAAAATTTAATAGAGTTTCCAGCAATATTGAATCATAACTGACAAAAATTTAAATGCGAAATAGATTGAAAATTACAAACCATTTCTAAAATAAACAAAAGTATATCATTAACTTTGAATATAACAATGCACATTGTCATTGTGAGAAATTCAAAAAAATTTATGACGCGTGCGCAATAAATTAAAACGACTACTGCGTGCCGACAAGTTCCTACAACATGTCTGATTCCATGAGCTCAAGCACCCAATTCTATATACTCATGTACAATTTAATAAAAATAACAATATTACAAGTATCTGGAAATACATGTCAGCTGTATTTAATGAAAGACAGAATCTCCTTTGTACGGGGGCTCTGCCAAAATACAGTGCAATACAAATTCATGTAACCATAGCATGATTTAATACAATGACCGTTGGTTTCAATAATAAGTAAAATAGCCTTCTCAGAGCCCGGCCATCCATACTCATAATAAAAATACGTATCGACCCTGAGCTTATCATTAGGTTAGTAAAACTTGACACGATACATGAAAACGATAACAACCTAATATGGTTTTTAATAATTGAGTCATATTCGTCATAACACAAATTTGACCCGTTTAATTATTATAATTGGTTTTTAATAATCATTTTATCACTAACCTTGTACTCTTAACCAAACTTCCATTCAATTTCAATATCATAAAAAATTAGAGATTCCTATATCAACTATTGCAACTTTTTTTGACTTGTAATAAAGAAACCAATAGTTCAAAAAAAATTTTAATTGAACATATTTTATGGAACTGTAAATATATTCCCTTGTATACTATGAGACCAATTGTATTAGTTTGATCAAAGATCTGCAAACCCAATAGCAGTGAGACTTGTTTACCACTCTTATTAGTGGTTTTAGATTCTACTTAAACATCTCGGAGGCGACTTGTAGTAGGTTGCAGTAGCATAACATCGTAGTTCACAAATTATCACCATCACGGGTTAAAATCAAGGAAACTAAAAATCAACGAGAGAAATAAAAACATGCATATGGTATCACAAAGTTATAATTAATGCAATACAATAAAATAAAAAATTGACCAAAAGATTAAGAATGGGAAAAACACATTTGAATATCGTTCAATCATTATTCAACATCCTTTTTAGTTGATAAGAAAATGAGAAAATATATAAAACATGCATATGGTATCACAAAGTTACAATAGATGCACATTGTAGGTGAAGGAGGCCCATATTCTTGGTTTGAACCTTGATATCATATTGTAAGCATAATTTAGACCTTGTTCAGACTATTTAAATGAATAAATAAAGAACAATATATGTTACCCTATTTGCAAAGAGATTTTCCTTCTTTATGTTCTTGAACATAACCAATTGAAACTCTTCTGCATATACAATATAAGAAATTAGAAGATACTTTTTTGAGCAAAGATCTACAAAGAACATTTTGTTTTCATAAATAATATAGAAACAACTTGTAGTTAAGAGCATAAGCTAAAGAAATACACCTATAGATAAAAATGTGATTTTGTCAGTGTTGAAGTGAAGATTTGAAGTTTTCTATAATTCAACAAGGGGCAAAATTAAGAAACATTAGTGTTGTAATTAGAAAAAAAAAAAAAATCATAAAAGTGCATTATCCCCTGTCATTACTACCTGAGCAATAGAGAAATGCCTCCTCTGTCCCTATTTGTGTCATGTTTATGTGTCTAGGAAAGAAAAAGAAATATAAAGTGCAAGCCTTTAAAATTACAAATGATGTCATGTCAAAAGTCAAAACTGCTTTCAATGGATCCCTGTATTAGGCTACATACAAGCACAAGCCTTTGTAATCACAGATGAAACCAAGTTGAAAATAACAATCCCATTCCACTAGACTCCTATATTTATTGATATATTTAAAGAAAAAAATGTAGACCCTTCTAAAGATAAATTAAAATACAATTTCATGGTAGAGAAAAGAAAAGAAAAGAAACAACACATAAAGGAAATGAGGACTGTGTTAAAGAAAAAAAATGAATTGTAGAATAAAAGAGGATTTCAGTTTCAAATAACATTAGATTACCTTGTTTATTAACCCATCATAAATTACAGAACTGTTGATACTCTTGAATAGCTAAAATAGTGCTTCAACCTCACTCACACTAACTGAAGAATCAAGAAAATGGCAACAAAGTTGGCTCACTTTCCATCTATATCAAAATAAAAAAAAAAGATATAATGCTGTTAGAATGCCCCATAGAAAAAAGAAATAGCATGACTTTTGGATAGATTCTGGAACAAAAAAATCACATCGGTCGGTATTGAACAACAAAAGCGACGAAATCGAAACATTTTATCACGTTCTTCAAGGAATATCCACCTTTCAACTCTTATTACCCATTTTGGCCCCACCTCACATATAGCAATCAGCCTAAGCGAACAATTCTTAAAAAACCAGCGACATCGAAAAACTGTATCGATTGGCGGGAAAATGCGACGAGCAAAACAAAACCTCAAACTTAAAATCTCAGATCTTCCATCGCAAGCATAAAAACCCAAACAAGACCATACATTTAAAACAAAAACACCTTCCCAGAACCTCACAGGCACCAAACAAGCTTGCAAGACAAGAAACCAGATCAGGTGAGAAAATGAGATAAAAATAAACACAATATAATAAACCGTCCGTACCTCCGGCACCGGTTAGCAAAACGAGCGAAAATGAGCTAAGTGCGCACGATGGAAGGAAGAAACTGGAGGAAAATCTCAACTGTTAGAGACGAACAGGACCATAATTTTCGAAAAGCGGAAACGAGAGAGAGAGTGGCGTTGAATTAGGGCCCGGCGAATTGATGTTTGTTCTTTCCTTTTTATTTCTTTATGTTATTTATTTATTTTATTTTCATTTTTCTCAATTAAACAATCAATTTTTTCCCAAATAATTTATCATGTCACGCAGCATTTGATTAGGTGGGGTTGACTCGATAAAGTAATATGGTCTAAAGGAGAAAAATAATAGTAAAATATTATATTCAAATTTTAGCCATTTGACCATCAAAAGTAATTATTTAGTACATAGGTAAAGAATAAAGCTCGACTAGTTGGACTACAAAATTATTTCCTTGCAATATTTTCTCATAAAGTTAGAATCATTTTACTTTTTGTCGTTTGTTGGTGTGGCAATCTTGGTACCATTTTAACAGTTAATTAATCAAATGTTATATACCAAGATAAACATGTTAAATTGGATTTCTATTTTATTACGAAATTTCTTTTGCAAAGATTAGTTTAATATGTGCATTTTAAAAACATATTTTCTATTAATCAAATAACATATACCTCGCAATAAAGGAGTAAATTGAGAAATGAGGAGGTTCTAGACTTCAATCTTAGTAAGAACAAAAAATACTATAACTTGATATCTGGAAGTAATGAATAGATATACAAATAATAAAAAAATAATTGACAAAAAAAAGGGTTTTAAGGAATCAGTTTACAAATATAAGGAATAAACTTAGTTTGGAAAATCTTTCTACTTTGAATATGAAGGGAATATTAATACGCTTTTTATCTAATACATTAATTATTAGAATTGTAAAACCCGAGAAAAATTCAATTTTTCTGAAAAATGGTAAAACGGTAATTTCGGTTGAAAACCGAAAATTCTCTAGATCTCGGATGGCAAAGCAGTTTCACCGTTGGAATGTCTCATGAGAATTTAGCTATGCGTAAAAATTTCGCGATCTAATTACAGAGGAACAATCAGAATATTTTATGGATTTGGGTGATAAGTAAAGTCTCCGGTGACTTGAGGGCAGATTTTCTACGAAAATCTCGAAAGTCAGAAAATGGCGTGAGTTAAAGTTCATTTAAAATAATTGAACTAAAAAGAAATAAAATTTTTCGGGGAAGAAACGGACTCGAATGAGACAATATAAGTTATGTATTCAAAATAATAATAATAATAATAATAATAATATAATAATAATATTAATATTATAATTATAATAAATGGAAAAATCAAAAGGGGCAGGAGGCATTTGCGTCCGAAGGAGAGAGAGAGGAGAGAGAGAGAGGAATTTTTATTTTTATATTTTGGTTTCTTTTCTTTAGATCACATGAAAATCGGAGGACGATAGAGGTTCGTGGTGATATTAAAGTGATCTACTGTGAAGGCACGTGGACACCAAAATGGGACAGTCATTTTCATCATTTCTCTACTCATACCACTTATGGCACATGAGTAAATGCATATGTGACTTCGTCCTTGACGAAAATCGTTTCTGGCCTTTAGAAGCGCGATGCCTCAGAAAAGCGTCATCAGCTCAGCGTCTCGAAAAATTACGAAATTTTGCGTGCTTAACTAGATTCAGCGAGGCAGTTCCAACGGTGCAGTGCGTTTAGTCATCGAAATCCCCAGATAATTAATACGGATTTTAACCAAAATTTTAATTTTCATCAAAGTACGATTTTGCCCTTATTCGAGAAAGTGGAATTTCTGGATCTTACAACTTCGAGACAGCAGAGCGAGCATTTAGACATTCAAAGTAGGATCACGTATTTACTTGAGTGTGTGTTTAAGTGGAGCATTGCATATGCACTTAGGTGGAGGAAGTAGCGAGATTTAGGGTGATTAAATTTCTTGAGCGATCTTCGTACTTGTCGAGAACGTTTTTCGAATGCGAGGGTGTTCGAGGCGGCTCATCTTAGAGCCCGATTTTGAAGAAAGCGGGATTGTAACTGTCGTTCAGCAACTTATGGGAATGGTTGTTTTTTTTTTTTTTTAATGATGATCTCTGTCGGAGTGATGTCGGAGGAGATATGTCTTTACGGTTAACTCTGGGGGTTGCTTCTACCAATTGCTTTGATCCAATAGTGCTTCAAAATAAAATTTTATTTTCAAATATCACAAATTTTTATAATTCCGAATTTTGTAACATCGTAGCATGATATATATTATTTATTTTGATATTTATTGTTTTTTATGACTATGCAACAGTGCAAAATTATATATACAATTTAAAATATTGAAATATCAAAATTTTGAAAATGTGCACAATATAGCACAACATATTAATATCAAAATTTAACCCAGTTTAAAAAATTTATGAATATTAGAATATTTTAAAAATAGTGTCTAATACAAATTAAAAAGCAAAAAATGAATTTTTTTAATGATATCGTCTAAATTGGTCAGTGGTCGCAAAATTGTGGCCAAGATTGTGACAAAGTCACTATTTTGTGACGGATTCATAGCATCCCGTCTAAATTGTGGCCAGATTAAATAATTAAATCGCGAATTTTGTGTAGGTATGTGGTGCTGACAGATCATTATTAATAAAAATTCATTTTCTATTTGTATTCGTGTATTATATACTTTTTCTGACGTATTCATAAATAAAAAATATTCAAAAAATACATTAGGAGACTAAGATTGATTTAACAACTTATAGGGAATAGTTTGTGCTTTACAATTAACGTAATGGAATTAATATCGAATATCTGAGTTTAACAAGTTGCTTCAATTACTTTGACCCAATGTGCTAAAAATAAAATTTTATTTTCAAATATCACAAATTTTATAATTTGAATTTTGCAACATCGTGACATGATATATATTATTTATTTTGATATTTATTGTTTTATATTATCTGTGGTGCAAATTATATATACAATTTAAAATATTAAAAATATCACAATTTTAAAAAATTGCACAATATACCACAACATATTTTAATATCAAAATTCAAGCAGGTTTAAAATATTTTATGAATATTAGAATATTTTAAAATAGTGTCTAATAAAAAAATTTAAAGCAAATAAATTTTTTTTTAATGATATCGAGTCACAAATTGGTCAAGCGGTCTGAAATTGTGACCGAGATTGTGATCCCGTCACTATTTTGTAGTGGATTCATAATCAGTCCTAAAGTAATGATAGATTCATAGTCTGTCTGCAAATCGGTCACGAGATCGCTATTAATAAAAATTCATTTTTCTATTTGGAAATTCATTTATTATTATATATACTTTTTTCTAAATATTCATAAATAAAAAATATTCAAAAAACTACATTAGGAGGCTAAGATGAATTGACGAAGCTTTATAGGAATAGTTTAAACTTTAATTAGCGTGTCGAGTCGATAATGGATATACGATTTAACAAGTTGCTTGATTAGCTTTGACCCAATAATTAGGTAAATAAATTTTATTTTCAAATATCACAAATTTTATAATTTGAATTTTGCAACATCGTAGCATGATATATATTATTTATTTTGATATTTATTGTTTTCATGACTATCTTGAAGTGCAAAATTATATATACAATTTAAAATATTAAATATCACAATTTTAAAAAATTGCACAATATAGCACAACATATATTAATATCAAAATTCCAAACAGTTTAAAATATTTATGAATATTAGAATATTTTAAAATAGTGTCTAATACAAATTAAAAAAAAAATGAATTTTTTTTACTGATATCCGTCACAAATTGGTCAAGCGGTCACAAAGTGTGACTGGCAGATTGTGATTAGTCACTATTTTGTGGAATGATAGTCGTCATTATTTGTGTGAATAATTCCGTCGCTGAAAATTGTAATGGGTCATGTCCGTCAGCGATTTTGTGACCGATTTGTGACGAATCATTTATTAATAAAATTAATTTTTTACATTTGGCGTTCGTTGTATTATATACTTTCTAAATATTCATAAATAAAATATTCGAAAAACTGTTAGGAGAGTTAGATTGATTCAACAACATAGGAATAGTTTGTCCTTTAGTGCGTATCGAGTCAATATCGAATTACGGTTTAACAAGTTGCTTCAATCAACTTTGATCAAAATGGTAGCTAAAATAAAATTTTATTTTCAAATATCACAAATTTTTATAATTTCGAATTTTGCAACATCATAGCATGATATATATTATTTATTTTGATATTTATTGTTTTTTATGACTATGCAGTAGTGCAAAATTATATATACAATTTAAAATATTGAAATATCACAATTTTAAAAAATTGCACAATATAGCACAACATATTTTAATATCAAAAATTCCAACGATTTAAAATATTTATGAATATTAAAATATTTTAAAATAGTGTCTAATACAAATTAAAAAACAAAAATGAATTTTTAATGATATCAAGTCACAAATTGGTCAAAAGCGGTCACAAAATTGTGACGGGTGTAATTCGTCACTATTTGTGGCCAGTTCGCAGATCCGTCACAAAATTGACCGATTCACTCAATCCGTCAGCGATTTTGTGACCCGTTTATCGACGGTCATTTATTAATAAAAATTAATTTTTCTGTTGAAAATCGTGTATTATATACTTTTTCTTAATATTCATAAATAAAAAAATATTCAAACACATTAAGGAGAGCTAAGATTGATTCAACAACATAGGAATAGTTTGTGCTTTAATTAACGTAATCGAGTCAATATCGAATATATCTGATTTAGCAAGTTGCTTCAATTAGCTTTTGATCAAATGGTGAAGCTAAAAATAAAATTTTATTTTCAAATATCCCACAAATTTTATAATTCGAATTTGCAACATCGTAGCATGATATATATTATTTATTTTTGATATTTATTGTTTTTACTATGACTATACGTGATTTCAAAATTATATATACAAGTTTAAAATATTGAAATATCACAATTTTAAGAATTACTGTATAACTGCTCTGTGTATCAAAATTCCAAACAGTTTAAAATATTTATGAATATTAGAATATTTTAAAATAGTGTCTAATACAAATTAAAAAACAAAAATGAATTTTTTTTAATGATATCCGTCACAAATTGGTCAAAAAGCGGTCACAAAATTGTGACCGAATTGTGATTCCGTCACTATTTTGTGTGATTTATAGTCGTCCACAAAATTGTGACTGATTAATAGATCTAAAGTAGCGTTTTGTGACAATTTAATATTGATATTTATTAATAAAAATTCATTTTACATTTGAAATTCATTGTATTATATCTTTTTACAAAATATTATTAAATAAAAAATATTCAAAAAAACACATGGGAGACTAGATTGGTTAACAACTTATAGAAATAGTTTGTGTTTTAATTAACGTAATCGAGTCAATATCGAATATACAGTTTAAAAAGTTGCTTCAATTAGCTTTGATCCAATAGTGGCTAAAATAAAATTTTATTTTCAAATATCACAAATTTTTATAATTTCGAATTTTGCAACATCGTAGCATGATATATGTTATTTATTTTGATATTTATTGTTTTTTATGACTATGCAGCAGTGCAAAATTATATATACAATTTAAATATTGAAATAACACAATTTTAAAATTGCACAATATAGCACAACATATATTAATATCAAAATTCAAACAGTTTTAAAATATTTATGAATATTAGAATATTTTAAAATAGTGTCTAATATTAAATTAAAAACAAAATAAATTTTTTATCGATATTCGCCATTAAATTGAGCCGTGCTTGCCACAAAATCATGACCGACCATGATTCCACACTATTTTGTGACGGATTTATAATTCACACAAATTGCACCGATTCATAATTCCGTCACAATTTTAGACCGATTTTCATGATCGATTCATGACAGATCGCTATTAATAAAAATTCATTTTCTATTCAAATTCATCAGATTATATACTTTTCTAAATATTCATAAATAAAAAAATATTCAAAAAAACCTATTAAGGAGGCTAAGATTGATTCAACAACTTATAGGAATAGTTTGTGCTTTAATTAACGTAATCGAGTCAATATCAATATACGCTTAACAAGTCAGTTTCCACTAGCTTTTGATCCAATGGCTAAAATAAAATTTTTATTTTCAAATATCACAAATTTTTATATCAATTTCGTAACATCGTAGCATTTATGTTATTTATTTTGATATTTATTGCTTTTTTACGACATTGAAGAAATAAGAAAATTATATATACAATTTAAAATATCAAATATCATACCTCTCAAAAATCGCACAATATAGCACAAACATATATTAATATCAAAATTCCAAAATCAGCTTTAAAATATTTATGAAATATTATAATATTTTAAAATAGTGTCTAACACAAATTAAAACAAAATGAATTTTTTTATCGATATCCGTCACAAATTTGAATAGCTATCATTAGGTTCAGGATCAATTGTGGATTCCGTCACTATTTTGTGACGGATTCATAATTCCGTCACAAAATTGTGATCGATTCATAATTCCGTCACAATTTTGTGACCGATTTGTGACCGATTTGTGACAGATCGCTATTAATAAAAATTCATTTTTCTATTTGAAATTCATTGTATTATATACTTTTTCTAAATATTCATAAATAAAAAAATATTCAAAAAACTCCGTTAAGGAGGCTAAGATTGATTCAACAACTCATAGAATAGTTTGTGCTCTAATTAACGAACGAGTCAATATCGAATATGGCCAGCTTAAAAAGTCAGTTTCCAATTAGCTTGATCCAATGAAGTACAAATAAAATTTTATTTTCAAATATTACAAATTTTTATAATTTCGAATTTTGTAACATCGTAGCATGATATATGTTATTTATTTTGATATTTATTGTTTTTTATGACTATGCAAGAAGGTAAAATTATATATACAATTTAAAAATATTGAATATCACAATTTTAAAAATTGCACAATATAGCACAACATATATTAATATCAAAATTCCAAATGCTTTAAAATATTTATGAATATTAGAATATTTTAAAATAGTGTCTAATACAAATTAAAACAAAAATAAATTTTTAATGATATCCGTCACAAATTGGTCAGTGCTTGGCCACAAAATTCAGATGTAATTCAGGATTTCGCCACTATTTTGTGACGGATTCACTCACACAATTTGTCACCGATTTGCATGACTGCTTACACAAAAATACATTTGTCTATTCCTTGGAATTATTGTATTATATACTTTTTCTAAATATTCATAAATAAAAAAATATTCGCAAAACCCGTTAAGGAGGCTAAGATTGATTCAATAACTTATAGGAATAGTTTGTGCTTTTAATTAACGAATCGAGTCATATCGAATATACATTTAACAAAGTTCTTCAATTAGCTTGATCCAATTGTATAAATATAAATTTAGGGGAGAAATATTATATATTTTTATAATTTCCAAATTTTGTAACTATATACTACAACATATATTCTTTTTTATTTTGATATTTAGTATATTTTATGACTATGTAGCGCATCAGATAATAAAACTTAAAATTTTTAAATATTAAAAATAAAAACATATATAAGATAGTACAATATATATTAATAATAAAATTTAAAATCAGTTTATATTATTTTTATATATACAAATATTTTGAAATAATTTGCAATACAATATGAAATATATATTTACAATATATTTTATGAATATTTTGAAATAGTGTATAATACAATTTAAAATATATTAAGGAATTATTTTTAAAAGTTACTTGTCACAAATTTGTCACAGTTCCGTCACATAATAGTGACGGAATTTTTATCCGTCACAAAATAGTGACAGAATATAAAGTACGTCACAATTTTAGACTTTAAAGACATTGCCACTACTTCGTGGACTAATTCCCATTCACACAAAATTCGAAGAAATGAAAATTTGTCACAAAATCAGTGATCTAAAACATTTTCGTCACACCAGATCGAAACCAATTTCGCCACTATGTCAGACTAACCAAAATACCGTCACAAATTTGTGAAGGAATTGTGACGGAATTCAGTTCCATCACTATTTGTGATAGAAATTTCTTCCACCACAAACGATATTTAAACTATATAATTTATTTAGTGACTCCGACAGATGGATTGTTTCTCCATCACAAAATCATTACAGTAGTCTCAAATCACTACTAAAATTTTTGCGCCCACCTTCCCGCCATAATCATTAACGGATTTATTTTTTCATTACAAATCACACTTCACACAACCACAAACAAATGCCATCATTTCTACTACTATTCAATAATAAATTTGAAACATTCTTGTGACGAAAAATTCCCTTGCTAAAATTTCCGTCACTAAAATTTATTTTTTTCAGAGGAGTCGCACACCCCTTTCGCACATGCTCAACCCTCCACATATTCCTCTCCGAGTACCTTGGCCAGACAGCCACGCATACAAATTTCGCAACTTACTGTAGGCGCCTACAACTCCATGGAAACTCATTTTCTCCGCCCACAGAAGGCCCTCCTCTCTAACTCGCCAGAATTTTGAAAGTCGATTATATTCTTTCCTATTCAAGCACATCGCCTCGCCTTCCTCGTCTTTCATACTCCGTGGGCCCAAGAAGTGCCCTCCTTGAGAAGCTCACCCCACTACATCCGAGTTGTCTCCAATTCCTTTTCCATCTCAAGCATCCGTGACTCCACTTGTACTTTTTTTGTACAGTGCTCGAGCAATTTCACAAAAATGTGAAAGACGGCTAAATTGATGTTGCCACATGTCACAGTATTTGGCCATATAAGCACCAAACACATTCATCTATGCGGATGATGTAAATATGCAGCTCTTGCACTCCCTTCATTGCCTCCCTACCATACAATTCCTTAGCGAGGGAAAATACCCTCCCTCGCTTGGGACCTCTAAGGCCTCAAAGAGGAGGAATCTACATAAAAAAGCCTCTCAAGGGGGGGAGGCTTGGGTTTTTCTCGAAGGTAGAGAAGGTGTAAAGTATGCTCAGGATGTACAAAAAGTACTTTTAGAACTCAGCAAGATAATTTTTTTTAAAAAAAGAGGAAAATCCATCGAAGAACAGGAGGATGATAGCAGAACAAGTTTGACAATCAAAACTCGCCTTCACCAGGAGAATGATCGAATAGCAGGGACCACCAACAGAGCAAGGACCACAAATAGAGCAAGGGCCACCGATGGAGAAGACAACCCAGAGAATACGGAAGCAAAAGAACAAGAAGACAATGGTGTTACTTTATGAGAAAATGGTCGAAGAAGCCCCCAAAGTCAGACTTAGAGGGACATTTAAACCCTAAGATTCTATCATCATAAGGTGATATCCAAATTAGCATTGAAAGTTTAATGCCTCAGATCGAATGTGCTGCATAATCCTTAAGTCAGACGTATCGCCACCCATACGAGTAAAACACATAGGATCTCCAACACAATCATGGCTCTAACAACGCAAGGAAACCGAAACGACATAGCGCCACTCTAGTATTGAGGTCCTGCATTGACGCTAGGGGGGCTAGTGAAATGGGATAAGGCATATCCCACGTGAGTACCACGTAATTGACTCCGGAAAATCCCAAGGACCCGAACAACACAATCCGATGAGCAGCCCGATAACTCGCTGCTACACATCGTGCACAATGCTTGAGAAGTAAGATATCCTCCACCTCAAGCACATCGGGCACCGACCAACATGCTCAAATTGAATAGACTAAGTCACCTCGAAAGTTGTAGAAACAGTCATACCTGAATGTGGGAGGGGGACATGTGGGAGATCGTGGAGTTCCTTGACACGATCCCCTACTACGCACTATCCCACCACAATGAATGTCATGTTTTGCACTATGAACCAATTGTAACTAGCCACGTGGCTTCCCTTAGTATTAATTGATAGGCTAATAACGAGTTTCGCAAGAGATTTTTGGGAGAGCAATCAAAGAGAAATATAAATTCTTTGAGAAGAATTCACGTTTTTCCAATAACAACCACCACTACTACACCTCCAAAGGTTTTGGAGGCTCAAACCTAGGACCAACCTTCTATTAAACTAAATTGTGATGCCATGTTAAGTTAGTGGCGGAGCCAAAAAATATAGTCAAGGGCATAAATATTTTTAAGAGGCATGATAGTGTAATGGTTAAGTATCATACCTTCCAAACTATAATTCAGGGTTCTAACCCCTATATAAACAATTTTTTTCCTAATTTTTAGGGTAGCTCCACCCTTGTGTTAAGCAATCAATTTTCCTATCCCATGACCGACAACCTTCTATTAAACTAAGTTGTGACACCATGTTAAACAACTATTTTTTTGAAAGCACTAGCCTCCTTGTTTTAAGGCCTAGGAGCATATGCCCCCCTCTATTATTATTATTTTTTTATTTTGTAAAAAGTTTTTCCTTTGTAGACATGTAGAGTCGAATCCAACCCCCAAAAATTCCATGATAATTTACCACTAGGCTAGAGTCCCATGTCCATTAGTTTATGGACCCTATGAGGTTAAATCCGGGCTCTGTCACTACTTTAAAGCTAACCTTATTGGATTTTGATTCAATAAAAGTATCATGCTTTGTTAACAAAAAAAAAAAAATCAGTCTTATCTTGTGACAATGAATATTTTTTCGCATTGCTAATGAATACATATAAGATATTTTATTTTATATTATTTTTAAAATTTAATCACGTTTGTCAAAATTTATTGGATGCAATATTATCTCTCCTTTTATTTTATCGAATTTCATATCTAAATAAATAGATGATTTATGATGACATCATCTTTTTTTTTTTTTTTTGACATGGGACATCATCTTATTATTAATAATTAAAAATTGAATAGATAAGTAGAAAATTAGAGATGATCGCCTTCTAGAAACAAGTAGTTTTTATGAAGTTCACGGCTCTTTCAACGTGTTCCATATGGAAAGATATTATGACTTCCCATATGGAGATATTATTATACCTTCCTGCATAAAATTTAGGTTTGTTGTGATTGATACTATAAAATCAACTCTAAAGAGGTCAATAGTGCTCTTCTAGAATAAATTATAAATCTTTGATATTAATATATGGACACATTGTATTAAATTAGCTAAGCCCACTAACATTATAGATTTCTACTAACTTTGCCAAGAGGATATATAAATTTTAATAATCTCTAAAGAGGTCAACAATGATTAGCTCAATCTTAAACTAGATAAGAGCAACATAAAAAAAAGGTTCATACTTAGTTTAACCTATAAGATCATAAATAAGTGCTAATCAATTTCAAAGAGGTTAACAATACTTGGCTCAATCTTAAATTAGCTAAACGCAGCACCAAAAAAGATGCATTACTCACTACGACCAATGGGATCATACATAAGAGAAAATCAACTCCAAAAAGGTAAATGCTTTACTGAATCTTAAATTAGCTAATAGCACCGCCAGAAAAGGTTCACTACTCACTTTGCTCATAGAATCACTTACAATACCCAAGACCCAATGGGCCCGCCTGTCAAGCAAACTAGGATAAATAATGATCAAGTCGAGATCAAATCACAAAACGACACATGTCATCTTCTACAAACATTGTAAAAGGAAATTAACCTGAAATCTAGGGACTTGCTACGCATATCAAGGGAAAAAGTCCTTGGAACTTCATGAAGGGTGCCATGATCATAAGTCAAAGTAAAATGCTAAAATTATAACTAAATGATCTTAATCAGTGGGTGTAAAAGGTTTACTACTCACTTTATAACACGGCGTGCTTTTAATATTAGTATATATAAAATGAACTTTCAATTTGTCTGTCTTAATTTTCTGCTTTGAAAGTGGATGAATGACTCTTTTGTATTGTGTTTGATATCACATGTTTTTATAGCCAAGCGTAATCAAAGGTCACTGATGGATTGATCTCGTTGAAATATAGGATGTGTTATGGAACAAACAATAAGGGTATTATTGTTGGATCGAAAAAATTTAGGTGTTAGGTTGGATATACGTACAAAAATCAAGGTATTTGTACTCCTTATCCATCCTTTAACTATACTGTAAAATACACTTTTAGTGTTCCAGTTGGAAGAGCCGGAGATAAATTAAAGAGGAATTGGTTTAAAGGTGATAAAAATAAAAGTTATTTGTAAAACTAACCCCTTACAATATTTTCACTTCAGATAAAATTACCTCTTAATGTGTTAAAACCCAAAAAACATAAAAAATCTAACCCATTTTGTTAAAACCCAAAAAAGAAGAAGAACTATAAGGGATGTGCTGTGAAGAAGAAGTTATTCAATCCCCAAATTCAAAGTTAGCTTCTTTTAAGCTTGTTCTCGTCTTTGGTGACACTTGAACAAATTTGAAGGGCGTCAAATCTAGGTTTGAACAAATTTAAAGGGTGTCAAGTCTAGGTTTTTAACACGGTTTCTATACTTGTTGAACTTAACCATCGTTAAATTAGCTTTTAAACAAACTTGAAAGGTGTTAGATCCAGGTTTCTAACACAACTTCTATCCATGTTGGACTTAACCATCGTTAAACTATATTTGAACAAATTTGAAAGGAGTTAAGTTTAGGTTTGTAACAAGTACAATAACTATTTTGTTTGGACTTAACCATCGTTAAATTATATTTAAACAAAATTGAAAGGGGTTAAGTTCAGGTTTGTATGGTGGTTAGATGAGTAAATTTATCAAAATTATATAAAAATATCCTTCCTTTTTGGGTTTTAAGATCAAGGGTTAGATTTGCAGTTTTTTTTTTTTTTTATCCCTTTTAAACGGTTAGCCCTAAATTAAAATTAAATAAATTGTAGCTTAAAACTCAATGGGCCTCTTATGAGAGCCCAAACCAAAAGCGAAACCTAATTGGCCTTAAGGACGAATTGGAGTCTGAAAAAAGGCCCAAATTTGGTACGTTAGAATGAGACCACACGGTGCTCCATTACGTAATACGGGCAGCCCATATTCCCAGCCACATTGTAAAATGCACTTTTAGACTTTAAGTTAAGAAGATAAAATTAAAATTAAAATTAATTCTGGCTTAAAATTCAATGGGCCTCTTATAACCAAACCCGAATCCTATGGGTATTTGATTCATATTTTTAAAAAAATTATTTTTATTCTAAAAATAAAAAGAATCATTAAAACAAGAAAAATATATTTCTAATTTATAATTATTTTTTATTCAAAAAACATAAAAAACATAAAAATACTAAATTTATACAACAATAAAAGTTTTTAGAGAACAATTTTATGTTTAAAACACAAGAACGAGGAAAATTTGTGGTCTTAATTGACCTTGAGAACAAATTAAAGCCTAAAATTAGACCAAAATTGGTTCATTAGAATGAGATCACAAGTTAATTATGATGAAACTAGTGAGATTGATACCTTCGTCACACTTATTGGATTTTAGAAATCAAATTATGGAGAGACAACACTCTGGTCCTGTTCCCCTCCCTTCCCCACCCCAAAAAAGAAGCAAAGGAAATCATTCTCTAGTAAAAATTTTTAGCACAACGAAATTTTCCCTCCTACCACCCACGCATAGATTTAAGAGAAGCGCTTATAAGCGCAGCTAAACTCAAGGCACAACCATGATTCCTTGACTATAATGTCTCCCTATCTAAAACATGCGCCTTAGTGAAAAGGCACGTCATGTAGACTTTAGTTTCCTTTCTAAACCTTTTTATTTTTAAAATTTCTAATCATATATTAACACTTTTTTAAATGTTAGGAATGTTAAACTTTTTATTAATTTAATTAGACTTTGAATCATTTTTTATAAAATTAATATACATCCAAGATCACATTTCACTTCAAAGGGCTTTGCAGCCCCTGTTTTTAAAAGCACCCATGATTCCCATGAACTCTATTGCAACATTTTGAAGCACTTTATTTTCTTCTATGGTACTTTCATCTCCATAAATATCATGTAGTTAAAAACAAAACTCTCATACCATTTTGATATAATCCCACATGCAAAAAAAGGTGTTCATAGGCAGAGTTTATTTGAATAATGCATCCAAAAGAAACTTGAGCTAATTTAAATGAAATCTGTCACATTGTGTTTAGCAGGAAAGTAAGAAACTTGAAGATGCTATGTTCCATCAAAAACCAGAATCTCTCTTACTCATATTGCCTTTGATTCCAAGGCGAAAACCAACCATGGAGACACTCCTAATACAAGATGCAACCTTAGAAAATTCATTAAGATTATGTTTGGTTCTCTGAAAATGCTAAATAAAGGGAAAGAAATACATTAGAAAATAATTTTCCTGAGTTTTCGATGACATGAAAAATATAAGGAAAAGAAATTACAAAGAAAAAATTCTAAGGCAAATATGGTAATATATTTCCTACTTTATTCAAAAAATTAATGAGGAAAATAAGAGAGAAAGATAAGGAAAGTATACGGGTGTGTTTATGGTGAGCTATTTACAAATTTTTATTCAAATTATATCTTTTCATAAGTACTTTAATAAAAATTATAGATATTTTGAAAAAGTTTCTAAAAATAGCTTATGACCCCATATAAGCTATTTTTATCTTATTTTAATAAGCTTCATGGAGAAGTTTATCAAAATAAGCTCAAAACAGCTTATACAAAATACTAAAATTAGTCATCTTAACGACAAAAATGTCCTTATGAAAAAATATAGAAAATAACTTTTTGAAAATTAGTGTAAAATAATTGCAAAATTTTTTAAAAAAGTATATAAAATAGGAAAAATCTGAAAAATAATGAAATAAATTTCAAAATTATGTAAAATGGGTAAATTTTTTTTAAAAATATGTAACATTTTTTGGAAAAATATAAAACAACTTCGTAAAATTTATGTAAAATAGGTAAAATTTTGAAAAAAAGTATTAAAAAATATGAATTTTTTTTTGACATATAATTAAAAAATAGAAAAAAAAATCTATTGATGATGAGAATAATGATATTAATGATGATTTTCTTTTATTTAGTATTGATGCAAATTCAATAGTGTTTTTATTTTGTTTGAAACTTAGGAATTTTGTGATGAAGGAAAACACTAATGGTGTTTAATATTTTTGTTTGTTATTTTGTTTTGAAAATGTTTGCAATGATGGAAAATTAGTGATGTTTGATTTTTATGTTTTATGTCTTTTCCTTATTGTATTGTATTTAGAAGCACTTTAAAATTCTGTAATTTTCGAAAAGTGGTAAATGATACTCTTGGCCAAAATCCGTAATCTTGTAATTCACCGATTTAAAACTGACTTCACCGTTGAATCGTCTGCGAAATCTACTTATCACATCGACTCTCGGTCGACCCGAGACACCGAAATTTCGTTTTATAAGACCGAGCGCAGATTCTCGCACATCGCGAAATGGGCCAAGATAAGACCACGCCATTACGCAGAATTTATCAAACACTTAACTCAATCGACCTACGACATGCCAAGAACATGTAATCAAATAAAAATCCATAAGAGATGATAAGGGGATATGATAATCTAAGTGAGCCAATGAGAGCCTGATTAATTTGGCAAGTGAGGACAAGTTCTTCGACCTAACTGACTCAACCGATTGGATGGGGGAAAAGAGAGGGAAAATAGAGAGAGAAAATAAAGAGGAAAGAGAAAGGAAGAGAGTTTAGAGAGAGAGGCTCTACATTCTCTCTAGATTTTTCGGTGATCGGTCCGTCAAACTTGACGAGATAAGCGGCAAAGTTGATCCCCACTGCAAGAGCTATGCGTGGGTACCAGTATTGTGGAGTTTCGACAACTCTAGGAGGTAGGGTCTTTTCTCCTCACTCCTAGCTTAGTTCTGCTAAGAACCATACAAATAGTCGATGTGTTCGAGCCGAGCTAGCCGTGTGTTTCCCAAATCTCGAGGGACCAAGGCTGGAAATTTTAGACTGCTTCACCGTACCTGTGTCGGGTTTAGAGACCGCCGGTGGTCTCTGATTGTGGTTAAGGGATGATTAGACAATACCAAGTTAAACTGTCGGATTTTTCTATTAGCCCATGTGAGTCGATTTTGTGTTATTGCTTACGATGAATAACATGTTGTGTGTTAATGTTTGTTAATATATGCATGCTTGATATATTAACATGAATTATTATGAAATGACATATTGCATTTCATATGCACCGGGGTAACCTAGAATAGTATGTATGTGTGCATGACATGAAAAACATGGTTGTTAAATGAATTTCATGGGAAGATTTTCCGAATAATTACCTTGGAGAGTTATCCAATAGTTCATCTCGGAGGATGACCCATGACTGTTTCAGAGAGTTATCCAGCAATTCACCTCGAAGGGTTGTCCAATATAATTTTATCGAAAAATTGGTATTATGTTTTCAAGAACAAAAACTTTTTGTTTTGAAAACAGTGTTTTTTCACACTTAGCTTAGGCATGCATGAGGGAGTTAGTGAGGGCTCGAGAAGTGGGAAAGGGTGAGTCACATTCTCATCCATAGGCAGAGACCGGTGCAAGAATCATGAATTCACTTGAATGTGTGTGTTTTCCATTGCATGAGCACTTAGGTGGGGAGTAACCCAATGTAGGAAAACTCAACTACTGGGCACTGCTCACCTCGTCGTGGGATCCCCCTTTCACGTACAGGGAGTATTTAGGAAGACGACGCTCACTAGAGGCCGTTTTTGAAAAGAAAGTTGACATGTGGCTTTGTTTATATATTTTTATAAAACATGTATGAAACATTATGATAGATGCATGTTGTATAAGAGTGTAATTAACTCTTAAAACTATTGTAATATAGTTGGTTATGTTTTGGTGAGTATGATGTCTGGGCTCGACGTGGTCATTCTTACTCATGTTTGAGTCTCGGGTAAAGAGACACTCATTTTGTGGCATTGAGACACTCAATGACCACATATATTCCGCGGTTAATCTGTCAATAACGAACTCCCTGTGCCTGACGTCACGGTTTGGTGACGCAGCATAGGTAAACGATTACCTAGGACTCAATGGACACGGGTTAGATCATGCATTCATGGTGCATTCTGATGATTGTTGCGTGATTATGTGTTGTGTGATTGTATGCTTAGTAAATAGAATATAGGAAAATGTTAAACACTAGGGTTGAGAAAATATAACCTTAGGGGTTTGGTTTGAGGAATTTTGGGCAAAATAGTCCAGAATTAAATGAAAAAAAAAATGAGAAATTTTCTCGATAGTCGTTCTGGTTTTTGAATATAAATAGGTTGTGTTTTCGTGGAATTCTGGAATATTATTCCAGTTTTCGCACAAGGAGAAAGGGTTGTGATTAAACTCTTTAATTTGTGAAGTATTTAAATAGCAGGTGTTTATATATTTTTTTAGTGATTTGGAGAGGTCGTTAATGCATCTTAGAGTAGCAGTTTGTAGAGGCTAACAAGGATTCTCGAAAAAAAAAAATAAATAAATAAGGAATTTTTTCACAAGCATAAAGGAGTAGAACATAAAGAAAAATGCGTAGGGGTCCACTTGATAGCTACGCCATTTGGGCCTTGGTCGCGACATGCGGTGTCGTGACAGAAGGGCGGGTGTACAACAGCGTGACAAGCCAGGCGCCCACGACATGGCGTCGCACGACGACATGTTTTCCTTGGCCCCAAGTCCGACATCAATTTTTATGTCGCGACATGGCTAGGTCAGGGACAAAGGTGTTTGGGGACGCTGGCGATTTTTTATGTAGTTATGGGCGCCTGTTGGGGGTGTCACACATGGCCTTTCTTTTCACCTCGCGTATTGTGGAAGCCGCAAGGGAGAAGAAATTGTGTCGGGAGCAGAAGAGAGCTGAAGTGGTGTCACAACCTGCTTGATGTTGCTAATAATCAAGCTGAGAAAGTGGTGTCACACAAGGGTCATTCTTTCTGGGCTGCGACTGAATCAAAATGCCGACACATTTTTTTGGTGCTGCGTATTACGGTTCAGCGGGGAGGTGGGTCGCGACATGGAATTGGTGTCACGACCTGGCCTGGGCTAGGCTGGGAAGCACTGTGTCGCGACATGATTTTGGGGTCGCGACATGGTTCAGCCATAGTGGTGTCACAACACAAAATTTAGTGTCTCGAATTTGCTCGTTGCTTGTGGTCGCTGGTGTCATGTAATTGCAGGATTTGAGTAGCGATAGAGGCAAGCTGCCCGAAAGGTGATCGCGAATCCAAAGATGCGCACGCATCGAAAGTGACTGCGTGTAGCTGCATGTTCGACTGGGTTCTGAGTGTGCGCACTATGCACACGACCTAGTTTTGAGATAGTGCACTGTTCATGAACACTGTTTCATGAACACTATTCATAGGGCACTGTTTAAAAATTAAAATAAAATAAAATATAAAAAAAATAAAATTTTTGTTTGTGTATGACTTAATATATGGAATGTTTATCTTGCATTACCTATGAATGCCTTAACGTGGTGCATGAAAAAAAAAAAAAATTTGGTGCTTGAATAGTGTCTCAGGGCTGTATTTACACCCTTTGAGCTATTTCATAAAAATTCAATGTCGCCAATTAACTTGTGTAGATGGAAAGTTGGGGGCACGAAGGTAGAGGCGGACGGGCAATAGTCGGTGCCACTACCGACCAACAACAAGCATCGGCTCTTGGTACGACGCACGCGATCAGACAAAGCCTGTAATGGTGGGAGCTGTGTGGCTGGTCAAACGAATTTAGCGAAGCACATCATCCTCTAATGGCCATAGAGGGAGGAGTAGATGACATACGAGGCATCCGAGATATGGGTACTGGTACTAAGAGGAATGGAGATCAATCTTCTTCCAACCCGGGAAAGAAGCAGAAGACTTCGCCCGCATTGCGGGAGTTTCGAGAGACGTGGTCGCGCCACCAGGTCAAGGCCAAGGTCAATTATCCAGAGATGGGGAACACTTCAGGACTCCTACCTAGTCAGGGCAGAGGTCGTGTTTCCATTGTCACCAACCTAGGCATTACATACGGGATTGCCCGCAGAGGTAGAGGACTTTTGTCCCACGAGTGTCCCAGGTATAGGGACAGGACAGGGTTGCCAGTCAGGTAGGACATATGGTATATTTCCACTGCCAACAACCTAGACATATGAGGAGGGATTGCCCCCAGAGGCATAGATCCCAGGATTTTGGGACACCTCAGTCCCAATCGTCAACTGGACATGCGCAAGTGCAGTTTGTTCCTCTTTACCCTAGCACGGGTCAAAGGAACCAGTATCAATTCCAGGATGTTACACAAGCACCTCCGCCGCACGCATTGCACTGCAGTCCGGTCGTGACAAGAGCAGTGGCTCACTAGTTTCGACTTTAGCCAAGCCGGCGCAGGACATGCTACTCATTGCCACGCCCGGCACATGAGACTCGATTGTCCTAGGAGGCAAGGATCCCGGGGTGGTACCACAGATCGAGCCAGCGCATCGCCTAAATATGCAAGGCAATGCTTCGCCCACAAGAGTATTGTTTAAATTAGGATGCATCATATTCTTGCTTATTGTCGCATCATGTGTGCAAGAGTTGGGCTTAGAGGTTGAGACCTTGGAGGAGCCCTTGTATGTGAGTTCTCCCCTAGGGACTAGGGCGAGAATAGGGATGATATGTTGTGGTTCAGCTATAGATCTCTAGGATTATGCTCACAGTGACCTGAGGGTCATGGACATGTCAGAGTTAGACGTCATCCTTGGGATGGATTGGTTGACGACATACAGAGTTGTCATCCATTGTGAGCGTAGGAGGGTTACCGCCTACACCAAGATCTGCACGTTACGCTTCAGGACAAGCACGATGTTTCGCTCTGCACTACGTACGATTCTAGATAGCACGGACGGTCAGGGTTACTGACCAAATTTCAATTCTCGAGGACGAGGCGAGACAGGATATGGATCTGCCTTAGGTAGTGTGCGAGTACGAGGACGTTTTTCGGGATGAGCTACCAGGATTACCTCTTTAGAGGGATGTAGATTTCTGTATTGAGTTACACCCTGGCACGTCGCCCATCTCTAAGACTCCACATAGGATGACACCAATTGGAGCTGCAAGAACCTCGTGGTCCGTATGACAAAGAGTTAACGGATTAAAGGACCATTAGACCAAGCACTTCACCATGGGGGCGCCTAGTTCTATTTGGCGTAAAAGAAGGACAAGACCCTTCCTATCAGGCATTGACTATCGACAAATAATTGTGGTTACGATCAAGAATCGGTACCCATTGCCAAGGATTGATGACTTGTTTGATTAATTGAGAGGAGCGAGAGTCTACTCCAAGATAGACCTTCGCATTGGTTACCATTAGTTGAGGGTTAGAGAGACAGATATCCCTAAGACAGCGTTTAGGACGCGTTATGGGCACTTTGAGTTTACGGTGATGCCCTTTGATCGACGACCGCTTAGCGCATTCATGGATCTCATGACAGGGTGTCTCCAACCCTATTTGGACTACTTGTCATAGTCTTTGCATGACATTTTGATCTACTCCTGCCCGAGAGGAGTACGGCGACCATTCGAGGGTTGTTTTGCAACTGTTGCGAGGCCATCAGCTGTACGCCAAGTTCAGTAAGTGAGAGTTTTGGCTTACATAGTGTCAACATCGGGCATATCAATAGACACCGAGAAGGTCGAGGCTGTGATGAGTTGGGAGAGACCAAAGTCAATCTTCGAGATACGTAGTTTCTTGGGATTGGCTGGGTACTACAAGAGGTTCATCGGTGACTTCCCGGCCTCAAGAAGACTAATGACAAACCGACCCAAAGGAGGTCGTTTGAGCCGGAATGACCTGTGCGAGAAGGCATTCTAGGAGTTAAAGAGGAGACTTACTTCAACTCCTATTTTGATAGTCTTAGAGAGAGGACAGGGGTACATAGTGTATTATGATGCCTCGAAGGCCGAACTGGGATGCGTTTTGATGCAGTCTTGCAGAGTGGTAGCTTATGGTTCCCGCCGCCTGAAGAATCATGAGCTGAATTACCCCACACAGTACATGTAGCTGATGTACTTTAGTATCTTCAAGATTTGGCATCACTATTTGTATGGCGAGCAGTTTGAGATGTACTTAGACCATAAAGTCTCAAGTATCTTCACACAAACAGACCCCACAATATGAGGCAACACATGGATGGAGTTCTAGAGGATTGAGGATTTCACTTTACTAACATCCCGTAAGGCAAATGTGGTGGTTACACCATTCAAGGTCACGGTATTGGCTAGTATAGCTTCCCGAGAGTGGCGTATGTTCGAGATCATGGGACAGTTTTGGGCCATGCATCGCGAAAGCGTGCCCAAGGTACGCTGGGAGTTTAGTAGCTACACCGTCGCTTATTGAGTCCTAGGGACAGAAGCGGAGATAGTGTCCATTAGGACCTGTGCATGCTGGGTACAAGGATTTAGGTCGAACCATCCATGCAACATGGTAGTCTTCGATATAGGGACTGGGTAAAGAGTTCCCAATCGACGAATATGAGAGAGGAGATCATTGAATACATAAAAGTAACATCTATATTGATTTTTATACCACCTCATATTTTGCTCTCATTTTGCAAGAATAGGTGCCTTTGATCGCCTTCGTGTTTTGTGCTTGTGTAGGTTTTTCAGTTCCTTGCACACTTTTTTTGTAGGAGCCGGTCCGTAGAACGAAGGTAGTCATCATGGCTGATGGCAGGCCGCCGCCAAAAGGCCCCGAAGTGTTACGTGAGGGGGAGATTTGTAGAGATTACGGGTACCGTACCACATACAATGGTACCGTACCCACATGCAAGAGTTTACTGGTACCTGGGATTAAGCAAACCGGTACCGGTACCCCAAAGCAGGAAATCACTAGTAGCCTTTTGGTACCAGTACCACACTTAATGGTACTGGTACCAACATGTAATTTTTGCGGGATTTGAGCAGAATTCCAACCTTGGTGAAAGGGCACGCTTGTCTTTTTGGATTCTAAGGTTTTGTTTTAGATAGTGAGAGTGCTTCTCTTATATTTTTGTTAGGGTTCATAGAGTAGAGTAAAGTACTTAACTTTTCTTCGGATTTTGGATTTCAATTACATGTAATCTTTCAGTTAGTTCAAATAACTCGGTATTCTCTTACGGTATTTTGTGCTTTTGATTCTCCAATCTTGCAATTGAAGTGTGATTTTCTCAAGTTTCTTTTATGAGTAGTTTCTATCAGCGATGAATCGCTTAGTTTCAATGAAGTTCTAAACTCCCATGATGGGGTTCTAATGGTGGAAACTCACCTCCATCAAGGTAATAACCCTAAATTCCTCTTTTGTGCTTCAATGGGATTGCACGATGCTAAGCACTTGTAGAAACTCTTATAAAACCTTAGTTTGGCATCTTCTTGACAACGTGTGAACGAGAGACCCTCGGTACACGTTGTGCTTGATCGCAAATGCAAGCTAAGGGTTCAAGCAAATCATTTGAACAAGTGTTTGTCATCGTCCAATCATTCCTCGTTTTAAAAGAGCTTTTAACGTAAAACCTTCCGTCGAAGACCATTTATCAATGGCTCTTAGATGAGATTGTGAATAAGAGGTGGGTATTACTTGATTGGTAGTGAGTAGAAACCTAAGAACCCTATCATTCACCTTTTTGTTTTAAAATAGTCAACTTAATCGGTTACTCAATCAACCAACCAAAACCCCCAGATTTTACTTTTAAACGCACCTTCTTGGGAGAATAATCCCTAAGGATCACCTAAGAAACCACTCCCTGTGGAAATGATCTGTGGACTTCACAGTAGTATAATGCTTGATGACCTTAATTCCTACGCTTGGGAATAAATTCAGCATACGAATTTGACGACCTTAGTATAATGAAGTCGGAGATGATTCGCCTTCTCCTTGTGTATCAAGGGGTCGATTATGAGAACTCCTACTCATTCATGAGAGACTTTGAGGACGTTTGGTGCTATGCCTCTCACGGATCACCCCTCCATAATTTGCATGGTGCTATTCCCATTCTCTCTAAAGGAAAAGGCAAAATATGGTTTCATTTGCTTGCACTTAATTCAATCTTTTTTTACTGGGAGATTATGCAAATGAATTCTTAATAAATTCTTCCTCCCCGCACGTACCAATGCTCTCAGCAGCAAATCCAAAACTTCTGAAAAAACTAGGTGAACTCCTTTGTTGTGGTATGAAAGATACAAGGACCTCCTCCATGCTATCCCTCATCATGGGCTGATGTCATAACCAGGCTTATTTTCACCAAGACTATCCTTGAATAACAAAATAATACATCCAATTGATGTGTGTGAGAGTTTTATGAGAAAAGTGAGGGAGCACCCACCCTTGATACCAGCTGGCAAAATGCCTCCTCGAACTTGGGAGACTCATACCTCCTTAGATAACGTTAAAGTGCATAGTACACCTATATAGAGGAACCCATCATTTAAGAGGAGAATGATGACTTGTAAGCAAAATAGCTAACTTAACAAGGAAGTTGAAGCTATAGAATTGGAAAAAGTCGAATGAGGTAACTAGTGCCTAAGTACCTTTCGCCTATGGATCCGTGAAGACTCGAGAAAATTCCAATTTCGAAAATGGTAAAATCGTGAATTTCTGGCCAAACCCAAATTTTCTAGATCCTCATGAAGCAAACGGATTTCACCGCTGGAACTATCTCAAAATCTGGTTTGGTCACATCGACTTCATCGAATCTCTAAACAATGGATTCAGATGTTTTTCTAGCATCAGTATCTGGTGTCAGAACGATATTTCATGTGACAAAAGTCACATATAACATGTACTCATGTGACACATATTGCATGAGTAGAGAAATGATGGAAATGGACGGCCGAGATAGTTTAAATGTAAAACTGTTTAGGGGACATTTACTTACATTACGTGAATGGGGCTTAAATGATAATGTGACAAAATAGCTGAGGGTCAGCTTGTCATCTCCTACCTTAAGAGACCAAAAGAAAACGTGGGAGGGAAGGGGGAAGATGTAGTAGGTTGCTGGATTTATGTTTTAGAGTGAGAGTGAGTGACTTCTCTCTAGGTTTCTGGGCGATCGGATCGTCGGATTCCTTCGGAGCAAGAAGGAAAGTCGTTCTACGCGGCGAGGGCAACGCGTAGGTACCGGTTTTAAGGAGTTTCGACAAAATCCATGAGGTAGGGGTTTCATCCTACTTGTTTTACTCTTGATTTAAGAGATTTGTTGATGTTTTGGTTGGTTTGAGGCCTCGAACGGCCGTTTGATCGGTCCCAAATCTTGGAACCGAATTGTTGTACTTAAGCTCATTTGTACAAATTAGACTGTCAAGGTTGGGATGTGTTTATTTCTATGAATTGCGAAATAAATTGTATCAGGGTGCGTATGAGGCCTAAATGGCTATGAAATTCCCGGTTCACAAAGTGAACCGATGATCGGATGATTGCCGTGAACAAAGAACCCGAGGGTTTTAATTGCTCATGTGAATAGTGATAACAAAAATAAATTCAGGTGAAAATATTGCCTGCACCAAGTTGAATTGCTGTTTGATAATTAGCCCAAGTGAGCTAATTTTTGGTGTAATGGATTGTAAATACATAATACGCCAGTGATCAATTAAAGCAAAAGATGATATATTTGCATGTGTTATATTTGATTGTGTTGTTTTGCATAATATTTCATATGCACCGGGTAACCTAGAAATTAGGTGTGAGTGCATGACACAAATTTTCTGAAAAACGAGCATGATTGCGAAATGAATTTCACATGATGATTTTCCGGAGAATGGGGTTGGGAGACAATCCAACAGATCATTTCGGATGAGGACCATGACTGTTCGGGAAGTTCTCCAACACATTCGCCTCGAAAGGTAGTCCCATATTTTACCTACCTCAGAGGTATTTTCAAAAACAAACAAGATTTGTTTTGAAATGATGTTTTTCTCATACATGGCTCTAGGCAAGTGTGAGGGAGTCAAGAAGACCAAGACATGGTGGGATGGTACAGACATTCAAGAGATCAATGATTTACTGCGTGTGTTTGATTAGGTGCCTAAAAAGTGCTATTTTGAGCTCCTATTTATTATAGGTTTTGAGTGCTTTTTGTGTACTAATCATTCTAATTTACCTCTGACTTGGTACATTAAGGTCCCTACTATTTTATTGATCGCATTTTGTAAGTAAGCTCTTGCGCTTTTAAGTAGCTAATTATGCCAAAATTGTTGAGTTTCCATCCACACCTAAGAATTCCAAGCCAAACTCAACATTGCACATCAAAGATCGAAGGAAAGAAGAGAATGTGAAGAAACACCACCCGCAGAGCTTCTCTCATGAGCACATTCCAAACCCAAACACTGCTCCTCCTCCGCGCCTGCTCGCTTCACGCTACACCCCGTTTGCTTTGCTTTTTTGGTTTTTTTTTTTCATTTTACCCCGAATAACCTTCCGATTTTATGGTAACTTCCCCTTACACTGAGCATCTATATAAGTCTCAGTTTGTACAAATCAACAGACTGAATTTCTGATATACAAGAAGTTGCAGTGCGCCTGCTGTACCTTCCTTTTCCCTTTTCTTCCTTTTCTTTCATTTTCTGGCTGTTAAACACTCCTCCGAGGATGACAAACCCAGAGGATGTTCAAGCAGAACCCTTCCTTGGAAGACACGGCCGCTGGCAGGTGGAGGTAACTCATCACCCCCGCTTTTAACACGATTTATGGTTAGTCAGGTTCCGTCTCACTTAGGTTAAAATCTCTTAAGCATGCTCTCTTTAATGTGTATTTGGCAGCTTTTTTGGGCTCAATGATACTTTCACTAGATCCATTGAGGCTCGCTAGTCGGGCTCCCGCTAGTTATCGGGAGCAGGGTTTTGAGATGGCCACCGTTGGGTGACATTTATGCCCATTTAAATGTTATGTTTCAAAAGGGAAAATCATAGGTTTGTGAGTTTTTTAAAGCAATGAAGATCCGGTTCGGAAATGACTATATGTCATCCTCCCCAACTCAGGAAAACATCTCAGGACACGCATATCTGAAAACCCAACTGAAAGCACAACACTTCCCTATAAGTCCTATTTACATTTTTCTTTGTTATCTGAGTTGAATCAACCACACCCCTATTTAATCAACCCAAAATCCAATTTAGATTCACCATTGATTTCAATTAAACATTTGTATGAAGAAACTATCCAGATCTAATCTTAGATCACTACGCACCATATATTTGCATCACGCGAAGATGAAGAACTAGAGAGAATTTTATTGACCTGATCATCCACCATAATGATCCGTTCGGTTGCTGCTCTGGATGGCAGTTCTTATATGATCAGCTCAAACACTTAAGATCCCATCATGTCTAAGAATTTTTCATTTACAAACATTTTTCTAGTTTATCAATCACAATACGCACAGGATCTGTTGTATATTTTAAAAAAATTTGCTGCTACAGAACCATCTTCATGATTAGAAACTAGGTTGTGTTGCTTTGAAGTCAATCTTCAAGAACTGGATTTGAACTTGAATCAACGCAATGGAACATTTTGTATGGAGAATATCAACATGATCATATGGAACTGTAGATATACATGTTCATGAGATCATAAGAGACACTGGATTATTCACCATATGTTAAAATTACAACTGCAGTTGTAATCCATGATGTTGCCCTCCTGATAGAACCAAAACTCACAATATAAACCCTCCCCAACTTCTGATATACTCATTTCGCAGCGATTAATCACCACCTCATCCTCGAACAAGCAATCTGGAATTTGATGTTCATGACATCACAGAAGATAATAAAGGTTGAATGTCAGCCAAGAGAAAAACATATGTAAGAGGGCCCCCGGAATAAGAGTTCAGATGGCTTCCAAAGTTTAATGATTCAAAATCGATTATCCTGCTGAATCCATCTCAAAGCTCATCAATCATTATGACCAAACGCAGATGATAATCTGATAAATAAACACCACACCACCGGCGAACGTCACAACACGTGATAACTGAAAGATATCCACAGAAGATCCTCCTGAGAACATAGCAGCCCACAACGTATATACGGCTACGGAAAAAGGAAGAAGAAATCCTTCAATGTTTAATTATGATAGAAGAGATATATTGTTTAAGAGATTCATAAACTATCCTTCCAACCATCCTCACGAAGTTGATCCTGAAGATCGCCATAATCGAAAACCAATCGCCGTAGTATGATATTACCTTGTCAAGACAATCAACCTTGTATATTTGAATAAACCAACCAACTTCACGTTTATTTTAAAACTTCAGTTAATATTGTTGAAGATACTAATACATCAAAGATTATAAAATGGTCATACGCAGATATGATATTCGGTGCTTCGTCGATCGGCACCCAACTCACTGTCCCACAGCCCCACAACAAAGGCCTTGATAGCAAAGTGGGGTGATTACCACTCCACTCTTGTTAATTTTCTGACCTGATTTTGTCATCAGGTGGTCATCTTGACTCTCATGACTTTCCATCATCTGAATTTAGCTGAACTTTATGCTTTAAATCAATTTGCCTTCTCTACTTTTCCCCACTTTCTCAAGCACTTTGCAAACAAAAATTTTAAAGTCTGGATCTGAAAATCACAAAATATGAGTGCATAGAATTTTCAGAATTGATATGGGCATTTGTAATTCCAGCTAAAACACAAAATTTCTACTATATGGAATCTTCATTAATAATGTACTCTACACTTTAACAAAATCCCAGAGATACTAATTATAATTTATTAGAATATTATGTTCATGAGCTAATGGAATCCACAATTAATAGGATCCAACATTTGATAAAAAGCTTCGCCATACGCCATTTGTTTATTTATTTATTTATTGTTGTTATTTTTGGTCATTGATTTTATATCAAAAAAACGTTTGTTTTCTTGATATATTGATTTACTTTTAATATATATATATATATATATATATACATATATATCTGAAAAATGTTTTTTTAATATATATAAAAGTTTTTTTATTTTACTTTGATATTTTATTATTTTATTTATTTTACTACATCATTTTATTTGAAAAACAAAAAACAAACAAACAAAAAACAATAGAAAAACATAATTTTTTACATGATATAAATTCTCTTAAAATGATAGCTCAATGTTAATTTTCATTAATGGAATGCCAATTAATAACACAATAATAGTTTAAAATTCTTTCATACATGCTTCCACATCTGATCTCCAATCTGTTTCTCATCACATCTCTCTTCTTCATCCCAATCATTTTTAGGGCTGCTCATACCACAGAAGTTCAGAGAGTTCAGAACTCAAATATGATTCAGAAAAACATGATTTTTGACACTTTATGAAGGTAATTTTAAAATGGTCCATCCACGTCTTTTTCTTTCTTCTCAACGTATTCATCTGAAGCTTCAACTGATAATAACGCTTCATGAAAGCCATGTCGCCCGATCCAGCAATGATCATGATCTCATCGGCGAGGTAATACTTCTTCTAATTTTCCAATCAGCCTCATTTAACACCCAGATGTTTTTCCAATGTGAGAGTTAAAGCCAGCATTTATTTATTCTTTATCATCTAGATGCCCATTTTATATTGTTTAGTGGTCATGGGTCCCTTCATAAAGCCTTGATACCACATTATTTTTCATAATCTGATCTCAATCATAATCAAAATTTTTGTATTTGTCTGAACCAAGAGCATCAACTTATCCAATCTATTGATGATTTGATCACGCTGTTTGAAAGAATGATTAGTTGAATTTTATTGATTTGATATTTTTCCACTTTAATAATCACACATGAGCAATAAGAGATTGAATGATAAATCATAAACTTCCTTATTTGATAAACTATTTATCATCTTATCTACTTAATAAAGTATGGATCCTGGTAAGTGCTGAAAAAGAAGAACGCAGAAAAAAAGGTTGAGTACAGCAGCAAAGACAAAAACCAACACTTTGGTTTGAAACCCAACACCATCTCGAGGGGTATGGCGAAGCCTTTAAAGCCTTGCTTGCCCTAAACCTTCACCAGTCGGGAGTCACGTAATCTAGTGTTCACATGGGTGGATGGGTGGAGTTTAGCAAGCTATAGGTAATGGAGTCTCGAAATCATTCAAGTCCATGAAACTTGTAGAGTTTGTGGTCGAAAAGATCCTTATGACTGCGCCCTAAGCCTTAATCAGTTGGGAGTCACCTGCGAGATCCTCGTTACGGACTTTGGTGAGGTCGATCCTCAAGATTGCACCTCTACAACGCAAAAGAATCAGGACAAGAGGTGGTCCTGGATCTATTTAGGTTGGTTAGCATGCTAGGTCGTGGTCAGAGCTAGCTCGGGGGAGAGTGCGCTTGACAATTTTTATCGTCATGAGCTAATCAAATAAACACTTGATTTTGGGTGAAGTTTCTGGCTTGAAGCCATCGAGAAGAAGCTCTTTGACACTCAATTCAGATGGTATCTATTCTCTCATGATAGTTACTGACAATTTACTTTGATGATTTTCCCCAGTGGTTGCATTACCATTCACAACCTTTTGAAATATACTTTTGTGGAACATTATTTTGTTATCGTTGTATGCTCTTTCTTTCTTTCTTTCTTTCATTGCTATGGACTAGCAATGTAGGTTGGGTGTGATAGGCCCAAAAAGTGCTATTTTGAGCCCTATTTATTATAGGTTTTGGAGTGCTTTTGTGTACTAATCATTCTAATTTACCCGACGGTAACATTGCTGTCCCTACTATTTTATTGATCGTATTTTGTGGCAATTTGCGCCATGAAATTTAATTACGCTAAAATCGGCCAGCCGATCCAAGCGACGCTAATTCAAGTCAAACTCAACATTGCGATCAAAGATCAAGGAAATAGTGAGTAAAATGCGAAGAAAAACACCACCGCAGAAAGCCCCCGCGAGCACTGCTCCTAGCTCCAAAGATCGCTCCTCCGCCGCCTGCTCAAGCCACGCTTACACCCCGCTTGCTTTTGCTTTTGGTTTTTCCCCATTTTACCCCGTAATAACCTTCCGATTATGGTTTTTGTAACTTCCCTTACATCGAGCATCTATATAAGTCTCAGCTTGTACAAATCAACGCATTTGAATTTCGATATACAAAGAAGCCGGTGAGGCGTCAGCTTCCTTCTTTTCTTCCTTTCCATTTTTCGGTCGCCAAACACTCTCCCCAGGATCGAGTCCCGCAGGATGTCTGCCAGACTCTTCCCCTTGGAAGCAGGACGGTCGCTGGCCAGGGTGTGGAGGCACTCACGGCCTCCGCTTAACGCACGTATTTATGGTTGTTTGTGTTCCGCTTCACTCTCAGTTAAAATCTCTTAAGACGCCTCTTTAATGTGGTATTTGGCAAGCTTTCAATTAATGGATACTTTCACTAGATCCATTGAGGCTCAAAGAGTTTGCCTCCTACTAGCTACTGTGGAGTAGGGTTTAGAGATGTTTTCACCTGTGACATTTATGCCCATTTAAATGTTATGTTTCAAAAGGGAAAATCATGTATTTAGCTTTTAAAGCTAAATGAAGATCCTATTCGGGAAATGACTATATATCATCCTCCCAACCGAGGAAAAAAATACCCGGGACATGTGGTTACCTTAAAACCCTAAAAACCACTGCCTAACACTTCAAGGGGTTCTATTTACATTTTTTTCTTGTTTCAGTTTCGCCAGTAATCCAACTACCCCCTGCAATCCTAAACCCCAAAATCCAAATTGAATCTACCTGGGCTTTTGATTTCACTTAAATCATTTGTATGAAGAAAACCCATCACTGTGTTCGACCCTAGACCACTATCTTTGCCCGGTAAGCTTGACTACAGCGGTAGGAAGGAACAGGATATAAATTTTGTTGATTCGGATCACCCTACCCGTAGCGCGAATCAGTGTTTATATAGGAGCATTGCATATGCACTTAGGTGAAGTAACTTCATTTAGGGTGATTACGCCTACTTGGGCGTGCTTCATATCGAGGGAATTATTTTATTTCAGGTACAGGGAGTGCATGAGGTGGCCCGGCTCATCCTAAGTGAATCTTGAAGCCGGGTTGTGGCTTTGGTGTTTTATTAGGATACATGTATTAGAATGTTGTAAACTTTTAATATGTGTTGTATAAGAGTAAATTTTTAACTCTTGAGCTATGGTATATAGTTGATGTATATTGATGAGTATTGTTGTAGGGGCCTAAGTTTCCGTTTTTACTCATGTATATGTATTCTGATGTTGATGTTGGAATGGTGGTTCTGTAGGTAGAGCTTCCGTACAAAGGAGACTACGATTTCGTGAGTAGTGTGTTTGCAGAGCATTCACGAGTATTCCACGGGTTGACGGGTTGTCAACGGACACCCCGATTTTGGGGCGTCACAGCTTGGTATCAGAGCTAAGGTAAACGATTACCTTAGGAGCTCGGTGGGTGTAGTTATAAGTTTAGTCCTGATACCAGCTTCACAGCTTGGTATCAGACCTTAGGTATACGAATACCTAGGGAGCTCGGGCTTGGGTATCCATCACCACTTGGTGTGGTTCGATGTTAAGTTTAGGTATGAGATTACCTAGGAAGGCACGGGATAAAATTAGAACACTGCATGTGTTTTAATTGTGATCATGTGATTGTGTGATTGATGTTTATAACATGTGTGATCATGTGATTGTTGTGTGATGGTGTGTATGCCATGTTGTATGTATTATGATGGTTTGTGTGCTAGTGATTAGCCTGAGATGTGTTGGAAAGTTTTTTGAGTTTACGAGTTTGTAAAATTGGAAAAATAAATTAAATACATTTTATTAATTTATTTGGTTTATAGAATAATAAAATAAAATTTTAATAAATTTTAAAGTTGAACTACGTAAAATTTTGAGTTGTATGGATACGATATTCAAGCTACCACATGTAGGAAGTATGAGAAGGCTCTTGATAGAAATTAAAAAAAAAAAAAAAAAGATGAAGAAAATCATTTTCTAAGGTTTTAGTAGTCTGTAAAACTAAAGAAAATAAATGAAAATAATTTTTTATAAATTTATTTGGTGTTCTGGAAAATGAGAAAAAAAAATATGTATATATATTTTTTGGGCACTTTTCAGTAGCTGGAAATAAATGAAAATAAATAAATAAATAAATAAAATGAAGAAATGAAAAAAATACGTATGGTGGAAATGGCGTCTGATGCTTCAGGTATGAGTGTCACGATACACCCGTTGTATCGTGGCCAGGAGTGTGCGGGATTTGGGCATCTTTGTTGAAGTACAGAGCCTTTGGAGTCCGCAATACGAGTTATTGTATTGTGACATGGTGGATGGAAGGGTGAAGTGTATTGCAACAGAAGAATTAGCAATTACTGACTTAGGTGTTGGATGGAATTTGGGGTGTGTGTCACAATACACTGTAGTGTATTGTGACTAGCATGGGCAGGTTGCTGAGTTTTTTTGTATTGCAATACACATAGTGTATTGTGGATAGGCAAAGGACTGTATCGTAATACATATAGTGTATTGTGACTGGGACAAAGGCTGTCCAGGCTGGTGATTTTATCGTGACATGAAAAAGGGCTGGCAACTGGGATTTTTGTATCGCAATACACTATGGTGTATTGTGACTAAGAGGAGCATAAAGAGTACGGAGTGTCTGACCCGGGCGTGACATGGCCGACGGCGTGACACCTGGCCCTGTACACGAGGCGGGGCGCTGCGACCACGACCATCGGCGCTGCGACACGGTAGGGAACCCGCGATCCGCGACACGGCCCCGCGTCGCCCGCTCCCCATGGCCATGAGCGCGGCGCTGGGCTCACTTTGTGCTCACACAGGTGTCTTTGGTGGAGTCAATGGCCGTACCTGTATGCACTTTTCAATTTTTAGTTTCGATCTTGTTTTAGTCATTGTTTTGAACCTTGTTCGCGAACTTGTTCACAAATTTTTGAAAAATAAAAATAAAATAAAATAAAGGAAATAGAATTTTTGGAGAAAAAAAAAAGCAATCTGAAAATTTTAAAGAATTTTCTTGTGTATGATTTAATATATGGTATATTTATATTGCATTTCCTAGGAATGCATTGATGTGATATGTGAAAATCATTTTTACGTATTATGAAATAGTGTCACCGAGGGCATGTTTATGCCTTAGAATCTTTGCATTGTATTTAGCGCCATTTGAGTTGTGAAGATGATGGCTAGTCGAGGACGAGGACAAGGGCGGCGTCCACAGTGCAGAGTCGAGGCACCACCCGATGTTGATCCAGTGAGACCTTTGTTGAAATTTGTAGGTAATGCAATTCTTGTCGCCTGGTACAGTATAAGCGGTGGTCGGGGAGGTTCGAGTAACCTCGAAAGGTTTAGGAAATCATCCTCCAGAGCATTCACGGGAGGAGATCAGGTAGTGGCGAGACCATTGGTTCATGTAGATCGAGAAAGGTGTTAGAAGGTATGGAAATTACCTCGACCTTTACCGGGGATTAAATGTTGCATTCCCGACTAGAGGTGAGGTAGCCCCGAGTATGGTGATAGGCGAGGACCTCTAGAGACCTAAGTGATGACATGTGACGAGTTCAGGCTGTTCATGGGTAAGTATTTTCCGGATCCGTGAGGGACGGCGAAGGCTCGGGGTTCCTAGAAGCGGAAAGGGCCAATCGTGATGGATTATGTGGAATTTGGGTCCACGAATTTAGCCCGTTTGATGATGATTAAGTGGCCACGGACATGGCCCGAAGTCGGGAAGATTCGAGAATGGGGTGAAGTTGTCCATTCGGGCCGGGTTATGGGACCGCCCACAAGGATGGACTCCATGGTTGGGACGGCCCTGATCATAGAAAGAGAGATCGAGGATGCTTGGAGCACTCGGGATGCGGGTGTTGGTAGCAAGAGGGAGGATCAGCCTTCTTCTAGTTCGGGGAAGGCCCGGAAGACCTGCTTCACCGAGGTTCGGGACCGGGACGGAGATTGGGCATCTAGTCAACCAAGGCAAAGGATATGTTATTTATGTCGACAGCTTGAGCATATGAGGCGAGATTGTCCTAGGAGGCAGAGGTCTCATGAGTCATGCGAGGTGAGCATCTGGGAGCGATCGGATATGTAGGGTACGTTTCTACTCTTGCACTTGTTGACTAGAGTAGCATTTAAATTGGATTCATCATATTCATTCATTGTTGCATCTTGTGTGATGGAATTGGGTTGAGAGGTTAAGGCCTTTAGAGAATCCAGGTATAGATGTTCTTCCCTAGGATGTAGGGTGAGAGTTGACCTGATAGGTCGAGATTACAAGTTAAAGATCTCCGAGATTCTGCTCATGGTGAACCCGGGAATGGGGAGTCACAGTATGGCATCATTGCGTTCATGTGCACGGTAACATCGCGTCGAGTCAGGTGTGGGTGCCTGTTATGGTCATTCCTGCCACTCTTGGTGAGTGTGGAGTTGAGTTTGTCTTTGGGACTCGTCAGCCAGAGACTCGTAGTTGAATCGAGGAAATGAAAAGTAATTAATGTGTGTTAGGCGAAGCAAGAAGGGAGTCGTTAATCCCCCAAGGTGAGAAAGCTTGAGTTAGAATTGAAGGAGACCCGTAGTAGTGACCGAAAGATCTGTGTGGCTGTAAGGGCTGGGAGGTATCTCTAATTTACGTGTGGGTGTAGAGACCCAGTGGAGGAGAAATCGAAATTTACATTGGAGTGTAAGGGCAGGGAGATATCGGGAATTTACGTATGGAGTGTAAGAGACTTGAGGAATATCCGAATTTACGTGTGGAGTGCTAAGAGACCCGGGAGGTATCGGGTCTACGTATTGGGTGTAAGGGCAGGAGATCCCAAGGTTTACGTGTGGGTGTAAAAGACCAGGGAGGTATCCCCGAATTTTTGTGTGGGTGTAAGGGCCGGGTGGGTTATCAGAATTTACGTATTGGGTGTAAGGGCCGTGGAGATATCTGAGATTTACGTATGGATGTAAGAGGCTCCACGAGTGTAGTAGAAAGTTTTGTGCCAGGGAGATGAAAACGCCTGCGGTCGAGTTATCCACATAGACTTAGAGTTGAGTGATAGGAGTCAGGAGTGACTTGAGATGAAAACACACGGTCAGGTTATCACGCAGACTTAGAGTCGAGTGATAGGAGTCGGCGGTGACTCGAGGTTTGGATACCCTTTGGAAATTGCATTGGGTGTTGTTGAGCTAGCAAGGGCTCGTTATATGGATGTCATTCATGACATGGACTAGACTAACGGTCCATTGGATTGTCAGTGATTGTGACCTTGGGAAGGTCAGCGTTTACACACCAAGCAGGGGTTGCGTAGGGTTACATGTTGTGTGGATTATATACAGGTGTTAGAGGAGACGCTGCGAGCATGCGTCCTGGATCATAAGGGTAGCTGGGATGAGCAATTGCCCTTAGTGGAATTAAGCCTCTGACAATAGTTATCGAAGTAGTATACAAATGGCACCATATAGGCATTGTATGGGGAGGCCATGTAGATCAGATTATGTTGGGCCAGAGGTGGGAGAGGCTCTATCCGCAGGTCGATCGATTAGAGACACCTCCGAGAAGGTGAGCTTGATATGACAGCGTCTTCTCACGACTCAGAGCCGGCAGAAGAGCTATGCGGACGTACGACGTCGACCCTTAGAGTTTGAGGTTGGAGATCATGTCTTCTTGAAGGTGATGCCTAAGAGAGGAGTGGTCAGGTTCGGTAAGCGAGGGAAGTTATCGCCGAGGTTCATTGGGCCTTCGAGATTTTTCGAGAGGGTAGGCATTGTTATTGTCTTGGTTGGCGTTACCACCCGGTATGTCGAGGTAATCGCGAGGTATTTCACATCTCCATGCTGCGGAGGTACAGCAGGATCATCTCATCGCGGTGGATTGGGGAGATTGGGGTTGACAAGTGGAACCTTCGAGGAGGGACAGGTGTGCATTTTGGATAGCCGTTCATCGGGTTTTACAATGCAAGGTATTGAAATTTAGTGAGGTGTTATAGCGGCAGAGTAGGTGGAGGGTCGACGTGGGAGGGCGAGGAAGAGGACGATGCGGGCCACCTATCCCTTCTTGTTTAGGGATGAAGGTACGTGGTTTAGTCGTTTAATATTTAAATGACGAGTTTACATGCATGGTATTGTGCACGTTGCATTTGCATGTGAATGATTGTGATTAAAAGGAATTTCGTCACGAAATTCCTTTTAAGGAGGGGAGAATGTAAGACCCGAGAAAATTCCAATTTCTGGAAGAATGGCAAAATCGTAATTTAGGTCAAAACCCGAAATTTTTCTATATCTCGGATGACAAAACGGATTTCATCGTTGGAATCATCTCGCAAAATCTAGCTACCACGTCAAATTTCGTCAAATTCCGAGACAGTCGTAATTTGCACGTTTTTCGAGGCATCGAGTATCGGGTGCAGTAAAACAACATTTCATGTGACAAAAGTCACATATAACATGTACTCATGTGACACATGTTGCATGAGTAGAGAAATGATGGAAATGGACGGCCGAGATAGTGCCAAATGTAAAAAATCCAAGCTTAGGGACATGATTGGCATTATGTGAATAGTTAAATGATAATAGGACAAAATAGTGAACAGTTGTCATCTCCTACCTTAAGAGACCAAAAGAAAACGTGGGAGGGAAGGGGGAAGATGTAGTAGGTTGCTGGATTTATGTTTTAGAGTGAGAGTGAGTGACTTATCTCTAGGTTTAAGGCGTCGATTTGTGGATTCCTTGAGACAAAAGGAAAGTCGTTCTATGCGGCGAGGAGCCTTGTGGGTACCCCGGTCACAGGAGTTTCGACAAACTCCATGAGGTAGGGGTTTCATCCTACTTGTTTTACTCTTGATTTAAGAGATTTGTTGATGTTTCGGTTGGTTTGAGGCCTTGAACGGTCGTTTGATCGGTCCCAAATCTTAGGCCAAGATTGTTGTAATTTTGAAGCCCATTTTATGCAGGTCGAGAGACGTATTGGGAGCTATTTGGATGTTTATTTCGCAGATTATGAAATAAATTGTATTATAATTGTGTGTATGAGGCGTAGCCGTAGAGTCGGGTTCCCGTAAGTGAGGCAGATGATTAATGGCGTGAACGGTAACCCCGGGGTTTCGCATTCACGTGAATAGTGATACGAAAATAAATTTTTGTGTGAAAATGTGTTTGGTCGAGTAATTCAAGTTGAATTGCTCGTGTTTGATAATTAGCCCAAGTGAGCTAATTTTTTGGTGTAATGGATTGTGAAATTACATAACATGTTTGTGTGATTTAAATTATGTAAATATATGCATGATGATATATTTGCATGTGTTATATTGATTGTGTTGAAATGGCATAATGCATTTCATATGCACCGGGTAACCTAGAAATTAGGTGTGAGTGCATGACACGAATTTTCTGAAAAATGAGCATGATTGCGAAAGGAATTTCACAGGATGATTTTCCGGAGAAGGGGTTGGGAGGCGATCCAATGGATCATTTCGGATGAGGATTATAGTTGTTTGGGAAGTTCCTCGACACATTCGCCTCGAAGGGATAATCTGCATATTTTACCGACGCCCGGTAATGTATTTCAAAAACAACAAGATTTGTTTTGAAAATGATGTTGTTCTCATACATGGCTTAGAGCGAGTGTGAAGTCGTGAGGACTCGAGACATGGGGATGGCGTATGAACATTCCAGTAGGATCACGCATTTACTTGAGTGTGTGTTTATATAGGAGCATTGCATATGCACTTAGGTGGAGAGTAACCCATTTAGGGTGATTCCCTTGTGGGCATTAAGCTCACCACAATAGAGGAATTATATTATTTCAGTGCAGGAGCGCATGGTGGCTCATCCACAGTAGATCTTGAAGAAAGCCCAGGGTTGTGGCTTTAGTGTTTTAGTAGGATACGTAACCAGTAGAATGTTGTAAACTTTTAATATGTGTTGTATAAGAGTAAATTTTTAACTCTTGAGCTATGGTATATAGTTGATGTATATTAATGAGTATTGTTGTAGGGGCCCAAGTTGCCCTTTTTACTCATGTATATGTATTCTGATGTTGATGTTGGGACAGGTGGTTCTTGGGTAGAGCTTCCCGTACAAAGGAGACTCTTGATTTTCGTGGTAGTGTCGGGTGTGCAGGCATTCCGCAGTATTCCTGAGGTTGGCGGGTTGTCAACGGACACCCCCGGTTTTAAGGGCGTCATAGGATGCAGAGACCTGCCCGCTCCCATTGTCGCCCTTACTAACCTTCCTCAAGTTAAGGGAGCAATCTAAATAGAGCAAGCTAATGCTCTTAACTACCAAAGGAAGCCTTTCAATTCTCCATACTTCGAAACGTATAATCCAGGGTGGGGTAAGCACCCAAACTTTAGTTGGAAAAATGAGGAGGCTACAGCTTGCCAAACAACCAAGGCTGACTATCGAGCAAGGCTTTTCAAATCAAGCCCCTACGTTTCAAAGGCAAGGTCCTCAAGGATTTCTTGTGAACCCTAACCAAGGTTTCCATCCCTCAAATCAAGGGAATCTAAACCCACAGCCTTATCAACCTCCACATAAGAGAAGTTTGGAGGATATTGTGACACAGTTTATCCAAACCCAACAATGCACCAACACGGAATTTCGGACTGCTTTGAATGATGTAAGATCCCAAATCACTAAGCTAACTTCTTCGATGGGAAATTTTCAACAAGAAAAAGGGAAACTCCCTTCTCAAACCATCCATAACCCCCAAGGTCAAAATAGTGTTGAGTCTCAAGTCTAAGTGATGGCACCTTCGAACATTCTGAGTGTCACCATACTTAGTGAGTAAGGTAATTGACAAAACCATTCAGCGAGAGCCGATACAAGAGTTGCCAAATGAACCAGTTGGGGATAATGAGGTGTCTGACAAACCTCATGTTCTAGAGGCGGATGTTTTTATGGTGAGCGAGGAACAAGACAAGGCCCCTCATATCCTCCTACTCCATACCCTCGTAGATTAGAGCTCGAAAGTAAGCTTAATCATTAAATTTATGAGTTATTCCAAACGGAGTTAAGTTAAAGACATTCCTTTATTAGATGCCATTAACAAATCCCATCATATGCCAAGTTTCTGAAAGATTTGTTGCCTTTGTAAAAGAAAACTAGGTGTCGACAAAGAGGCATTTATGGTAGGCAATCCACCTCATTGATCAAGAGCAATTTACCCCAATCTGAGACCCGAGAAGCCACTATTTCCATAGTGGTAGGGAATTCAAAGTTAGGACATGCTCTGGCCCGAGTGGTTGGGAGCAAGTGTTAACTTGTTGTTGCCTTACTTGGTATATGTTGAGCTAGGGTTAGGAGTTAGAACTGACCCATATCACCCTCCAGAGCTAAATTGGCCAAGTAGTGTGAAAATTCCTAGAGGGATAGTGAAAGATGTATTGGTGCAAGTGGACAAGTTCTACTTCCTTGTGGACTTTGTTGTGCTTGACACTCAACCTGTGGTGAACCAAGGGACTCAATTCGATTATTCTTAGTAGTAGACCATTCTTAGCTCACCCCTTCTTACTATTATACATTGTAAGGGAGGACCCAATGACAACATCATTTGGTAACATGATTGTTAACTTGAATATCTTTAATGTTATCAAGGAAATAGGGGATGAGGAGGACATTTGTGAGGCAAACATGATTAACTCTGTGGTGCATAAATATGTAGATAATGTTTCATACGATGATCCTCTCACGGCTTGTTTAGTAACCCCGAGTTGGGTTGAGGAGGTGACCACATCTAAGTCAGAGTTTCTACACTCCATAATTGAACACAGTGAGGTATTGGAAGCGAATGGGTGGGCGCCTAAATTTGATCCATTGCCACCAATGGAGGACAAGGTGTTACCTTCGGGGGAGAGCCCACAAACTTGAGTTAGAGCAGCTACCATCACACATCTCAAATATGCATTCTTGGGAGTAGAAAAACTTTCGGTAATCATATCTTCCTCCTTAGGGTCGGATCGAAAATAAGCTTTTGGAATGTGAGAACCTGAGAAGCACCATAGGATGGACAATTACGAGATATTAAGGAATTAGCCCCTTAATATGCACACACAAGATTCACTTGGAAGAGGATGTTAAACCACTCTAGATAACCCTTGCGGCGACTAAACCCGATCATGAAAATTGTAATGAGTCGAAAGAGGTTTTAAAACTACTGGACATAGGTGTTATTTACCCCATTGCAGATAGTAAGTGGGTCAGCCCAACCCAGGTAGTTCCTAAGAAATCTGGAGTCACTATGGTAGCAAATGAAAACAATGAGCTAATTCCCACTCGTGTCACCTCAGGTTGGAGGGTGTGCATAGACTATAGGAAACTCAATGCCGGTACTAGGAAAGATCATTTTCCTCTACCTTTTGTGGATCAAATGTTGGAGAGAGTTACAGGGCATGAATTCTATTGTTTTCTCGATGGGTATTCGGGGTACAATCAAATTGAGATAGCTTTAGAAGATCAAGAGAAAACCACGTTCACCTGTCCTTTTGGCACATTTGCCTTTAGGAAAATGCCCTTTGGATTATGTAATGCACCAGGAACATTCCAGCGGTGCATGATGGGGATTTTTAGTGATATGATAGAACTCATTTTGGAAATTTTCATGGATGACTTCTCAGTTTTTGGAGATTCATTTGAGGGATGTCACGGAGGAGAGATCTCGTAAGGTATTAGAGATGTCGAGAAGAACCTTGTGTTAAATTGGGAAAAGTGTCACTTCATGGTGACCTGAGGTTAATCTTAGGCCACATAGTATCGAAAAAAGGAATCGGGGTGGATAGGCTAAAGTCGAGTTGATCTCGACTTACCTACCCTTAGAATATGTTGAGATATAAGGTCGTTCTTAGGACATGCTAGATTCTATAGGAGATTCATAAAAGATTCAGTGCCATAGCCCGTCCCTTATGCAATTTGATTGCAAAGGACATTCCCTTTGCGTGGTCACAGGCTTGCGAGGCTGCCTTTGATAAACTCAAAACTATGTTAGTGTCTCCTCTATCATGAGATCTCTAATTGGGACCTCCCTTTTGAGATCATGTGTGATGCTAAGTGATTATGCTATAGGAAATTTTGTTTTTAGAGACCCAGAAAGGGAAGATAAAAAAGGCTTTTGTGATCTACTATGCCCGTGAAGACTCTAGATTAGCTCAAACTGACTACCTGACCTACGGAAAAAAGAGTTTTTAGTAGTCGTTTTTGCCTAGAAAAGTTAGTCATACATTGTAGGGTCTCAGTAACCATTTTCACCGGATCATACGGAGTCTTTACAGTATTTGCTATCAGTAGGATACTAAGCCTCGTTTGACTAGGTGGATCTACTGTTTTAGAAAATTGTTTTATTTATTAAGAATAAAAGGGAGTTAGATGTAGTAGTGACCGTATACAGAGTTAGTTAAGATTCACTTCTCACGAGCGACACGCCCATAGGGCGATAGTTTCCACGATGAGCAACTTTGCTCTTGTTCACTACCCATGGTATGCGGACATAGTAAATTATCTGGTGACTAGTCAAATTCCACCCCAATGGACCTCTCAACAAAAGAAGAAATTTTTGGCGGACATTAAGAAATATTATTTTGATGACCCATATTTGTTTAAATATTGTTTGGACCAATTGATGAGAAGGTGTGTACCCAATGACGATCAAATTGGGGTGCTCACCTTTTGCCATTCGGAAGCTTGTGGAGGGCATTTCTTTGCAAGGAAAACTGCGGACAAAATCCTGTATTTGGTTTTTATTGGCGCCCTTTTAAAGATTGCTTTGAATTTTTCAAAACTTGTGCTTCTTTACTTGACAATTAGGAGGGGTCACAAGAAGGAACATGATGTCTCTTACTCCTATTTTAATCATTGAAATTTTCGATTATTGCTGGGTTATAGACTTCATGGGGCCTTTTCCACCTTCTTGTGGGTACCTTTACATTTGTGCGATTATTTATCGAAGTGGGTGGAGGCCGTTTCAATAGGAACTAATGATACAGGTTGTTTTAAAATTTATAAACGAACACATTTTTCTCGCTTTGGGTGCCTCGTCTGATCATTAGTGATGAGTGGGCTTCATTTTTATGTCGATCTTTTGAGAATTTGTTGAAAGAAGTGCGGAGTCACACACAAAGTTTCCACGACTATACCACTTACTGGAAGCCAATGGTCAAGTAGAGATTGCTTGATAGGGAGATCAGACATATTTTAGGAAAAAGTTTCTTCCCCAAATGTGAGATTGATTAACCCGACTTTTCGATGCTCTTTGGGCTGCCGTCTTGCTTTTAAGATGATTCTTGGTATGTCTCCCTATAGGCTTGTTTTATGGCAAGACACATCCATCTCTTAGATAGAAATGAACACCACGACATATTGGGCTATTAAAACTCTTAATTTTGATTTGGCTCGAGAGCGGGTAAGCAGCGTCTCTTTGTAGATGAAACGAGGCTTGATGAATTGACATGAATTAAATGAGAGCTCCAGTTTGACAAAGAGGCTGGTTGTTCCATGACAAGACCCTTGTTGGAAGACCTTTGAACATCACCAAAGGTATTCTTTGTACGACTCGTTTGCACATGTTTAGGAAAACTTTTTCGTCAAGGTCGTTTACCCATATGGTGCGGTGGAAGTGAAATTCGAAAATGGGAAATCCTTTAAGTGTTGGCAACAAAGCCATTTCTCTAGAACTTTGACCATCGGGAGGTAGTGAGGACCTAAGCTAGGTCAGAAAATACCCCGGGATGTTCCTTGAGTAATTTCTATCTGCTTAATTTGTATATGATTTTGTTTTCTTTCTTGCATTTCTTCTTGTTTTCTTTCTTTCTTTAGTCTGTTTTTATTTTCAAATACCCAAAAAAAAAAAATCAAATAAAAAAAAAAAAAAAACCACTCCTTGTTTCCTTGCTTCTTCTTTTTAGGGGTGTCTGTGCATTGAGGGCGATGCTTATACGTAGTGGGGGAGGGATCGCATGTTATGTTAAGCGCATGGCAAAATTACACTCAATTTGTGGCTTTAGAATTATCAAATGCTTGACACGGTTATGCAGCCGCCGACCTCATGTAGCCTCCACGTAGTCTCAGTGTATCTACACAATAACAAGCATGCCGCAAGAAAATTTTTGTGTTCATATTTTGGACCTTATCACCCCGGTACACTGTGCTTTGTAGTAACTACACGGTAGTTGATTACGCACCAGGCTCGTGTTTGCCTGCTATTGTTTTAGCATGTGCTTTGATTTAGCATTCCTTGTTAACTATATGCATCATATTCTCTGAGGAACACCCATGCATAACTAGGAGATGATTTTAGGCCATCATTTCTGTGTTACATTTCGAAATCATTTTGAGTTACCTTTTGCATCCATTTTGAGCCTTGAATTGCCAATTTAGTTCGAACCCTAGGAACCATGATCACGAGAAGTACAGTGGACCCCATGGTAAGCGTGAAGGTGTCAAGAGAGTGAAGTCTGATTTTAGTTTCGTGAACCACAAATCGGGTTGAATGAGTATGAGCGGGGAAAGAAATGAGCGGCATTCGGTGGATCGAGATGGAGGCGGTCTCGGAAAAGTTCTAATTATCGCCTTCTTTGTTTGAAAAAAAAAAGAGAAAAAAAAAGAAAAAAAAAAAGAAGAGTGAATCTTGGTACCACTCTCATCGATACAAATGCCGTTACACCTGTAAGGCGGTGGCCTTTTTAGTACGGTACCACACTTATAGGCATCGATATCGCGGGGAAAAGAATTTGCAGTTGGGTTTTCTCCCAAGTGAACCCTTCTCATATCTCCTCATCCACCACTCCTATATAAGACAAACCTTAGCCCTTTTCTCTCACATTAGCGAGCAGAGATCACTGCGTTCACGCGGTCTTTTCATCTCTCACGATCCAAATTCTTCTCGGTTCGCGTCGCACTTAGACGTGGTAAGCACCCCTCATTTCTTTGAGAGCATCTTTTCTGTGGTATTTCATTGTGTCTACATGGATTTGTTTGGGTGGCTTAGGTTGGTGGTCCTATGTTCTTGGTGGCTTAGGGCATCGCGAGTGGATGTGTAGGAGGAAGATGTTATTCATTTGCGGGATCATCCGAATCTTGATGGAGATGGGTTGATGGGATATCGTTTTGTGTGTTTGGGCCATGTTTTCTATATTCGCTATTCTTGCCATATCTATGGCAAGATAGAAAAACATTGGAAAGGGCAAGGCTCCCCAACTCTCTTATGGAAGCGAGCCATGAAAAGCGGAGCCGATGCCTCGCGAGGCCAGTAAAGAAAGGAAGAGAAAATAAGAGATTCCTCATGAGAGCGAGGAGGCGTCGGAGCGGGTTGAGTTGACGAAGAAGATTCCCCAGGATCTTCCACACACACACACACACACACACATGTTCTTGGGGTCTTGAATCCAGGCGGAAGAGTGGGTTGTCGTGGGGTGTGAAAGTGGACACGTTCTTGTTCACCAATCCTATCGAGTTTGTTGATGAGCTTGAAATTGCATTTTGTTTGTCTGGAGTCTGAGGGTATTCAGACCATGGTCAGGGAATTCTATTCCAATTTGAGAGAAAATCAAAATGTAGACACCCTATTTAGAGACTACTATTATGGGGAAGCAGGTTAAAGGTCAGCCACATTTCGATAGCTCCACTCGTTACATTATGTCGCCCTGCCCGCGCAGCCAGGCCTCGGGGCCATTACGAGTTCGATGCGGGTTGTTTGCGTGCCATGTACACCGTCCAGGTGCCATGGGAGGTTTATCCTCAAGGAGTTTATTCGGGGAAGCTCAAGCACGAGTATGCATTAATGAACAAAATCATTCACAATATAATGATTGGGCCAAGAAGGGAAAAGAGAAATTGCCAAACAAGGAAAGAAATCCGAGTTTTGTAAAGGTGATAGTAGGAAGATCATTGATTATGCCTTGGTTGTATGGTGTGTTATGCGGGACTTTCTGCGGTCCTCGACTGAAAACAGGCATATCCATTCGAACTCACAGTTACAAATGCGGTGGAAGGCTGCGCGGGGATAAGAGAGTTAGTTAGAGAAAAGCGAAGATTCTTCCTAATTTGGGGCCACTTCACAAACAAACGAAGCAAAAATGGGGAGGCTGCGTCCTGAGACCACTCAATCTTCACGTTCTCCTTGACTATATCACAGGGCTTCTTCGTCATCGGCTCTCATGGGTGATAGGCACATCTCCTTTGAAAGGATGGGCGTCCCGAGTGGGGTTGATTCAAGTGCATATTGGGAAAGAAGAAACAACTGGACCACAAGCTCTCTAGGCTCGAGAGTCACGTCTACTGAGGAGAACCTGCAGTGGGAGATGATCCTCCTCCTGACTTAGAAGGAGATTCCGATGAGCTTGACGACTGTGTTGATGAGGACGCATTCTCTTCGACAAATGATGGGGAGGATGTAGAGTAGTAGCATGGTAGGTTAGAATAGGTGGGTGTTGTGATTGTGGTGAGACCTCGAAGCCACGTCATGCAAACACCACATTTATTCTCATAAAACTATTTGTGTAGCCATGGTCGTTAAAAGCCTAAAAGACCTTTTTGATTTTAGTTATGCTGGTTGTTCCTCTTTGACTTTTATGTATACTAATTGAGTTTAAATGCTCACCCTGTATATAATTCCTTCAATTCTCTAAATCCTTCCACATTATCACTTTATTCACGCCTGCCAGCCTCTCAGGTTTTGTAATAATTTGTTATTATGTCCATTACTTTGAGACCATGGTTTCATTTGAGTTGAGCGGTTGCATACCTTTAATCGGGTTAAACACTATACTTAATTTTGCCCAGATGGGAAACTTGCATTACTGTTGTGCCTAACGTATTTTGTTGAAACTCTCATAATCGTGAGTGTCACCAATTCAAATGCGCTGGGACTAACAAGATGTGTAGGTTGGGGTGTGTTGAATATACATAAAGAGACAACATCTATATTGGTTTTTATACCATCAGCTCATATTTTGCTCTCATTTTGTGTAAGAATAGGTGCCTTTGATCGTTCTCGTGTTTTTGTGCTTGTGCAGATTTTTTGAGTTCCGTGCACACTTTTTATAGGAGTTCGTGTCCAGAGAATGAAGGTAGTCATTGCGGTTGATGGAAGCCACCGTCAAGAGGCCCCGGGAAGTGTTACGGTGAGGGGGAGCATTTGCAGAGATAGTGGTACCGGTACCACATACAATGTGCAAATTTTCCCACATTGGGTAACTGATGGTCGCAGAAGTGCAGAAACAAAGCCGTCCTGCCAAGTACCCAAAGCGGGGAAATCCACCAATAGCCTTTTTGAGTGGGTGCCACCACTTAATCAATCTGGGTACCAACATATATGATTTTGCGAGTTTAGACGAATTCCAACCTTAATTGAAGAAAGTGCGCTTGTCTTTAGATCCATGACTTGAGATCGCTCAGGAGGAAGATTATTTAAAGCGAAAGGAAGGGTGGAGGAATGAGTTTTGGATTCTAGAGGTTTTGTTTTTTAGATGAGTAGAGTGCTTCTCTTATATTTTTGTTAGGGTTCATAGAGTAGAGTAAAATACTTAACTTTTCTTCGGATTTTGGATTTCAATTACGTGTAATCTTTCAGTTAGTTCAGATAACTCGGTATTCTCTTACGGTATTTTGTGCTTTTGATTCTCCAATCTTGCAATTGAAGTGTGATTTTCTCAAGTTTCTTTTATGAGTAGTTTCTTATCAAATATGAATCGCTTTCTAGTTTCAATGAAGTTCTAAACTCCCATGATGGGGTTCTAATGGTGGAAACTCACCTCTATCAAGGTAATAACCCTCAATTCCTCTTTTGTGCTTCAATGGGATTGCACGATCTTTAGCACTTGCGAAACTCTTATAAAGTATAGTTCCATCTTCTGACAGCGTGTGAGCGAGACCCTCGGTACACGTTGTGCTTGATCGCAAATGCAAGCTAAGGGTTCAAGCAAATCATTTGAACAAGTGTTTGTCATCGTCCAATCATTCCTCGTTTTAAAAGAGCTTTTAACGCATGGAACCTTCCGTCGAGACCATTTATCAATGGCTCTTAGATGAGATTGTGAATAAGAGTGGGTATTACTTGATTGGTAGTGAGTGGAAACACAGAGCTCTATGTTCACTTTTTGTTTTAAAATAGTCAACTTAATCGGTTACTCAATCAACTAACCAAAACCCCCAAATTTTACTTTTAAACGTACCTTCTTGGGAGAATAATCCCTAAGGATCACCTAGGAAACCACTCCTTATGGAAATGACCTGTGGACTTCACAGTAGTATAATGCTTGACGATCTTAGTTCCTAAAGCAAGACCATTAAATATCACAATTAAACCAAACGAGATTCTCGGGGAGTTTCATTGCTCTGATTTCTTTGTGCATCTAGGTAGCATGAAGATGTCGGGATCTTAGTCGCTAGTACTCTTTGGAAGCGGGATGAAGAGACACGTTGGGGACTGTTCGACGATGTGTGCAGTAGTAGCAAGTGCAGTGACCGCAGGAAACCCGATGGGCTACTCCGGCCATTGGTGGTTGAGTGGAAATGGGGCATGTCGATGGACTTTGTGGCCTGCCATGGACGCCCGCGAGAGGCATGCCAGCGGTATGGGTGATAGTGGGCTGACTCCACGAGTCGGCACATTTCTCTAAGCCCAGTGTGGATGACCTTCTGTTGGAGGATTACCACCAGTTCTATATTCGAGGGAGGTCGTCAGCTGCATGGAGTGCTAGTATTCATAGTCTTGGGACCCGAGGAGACCCAGAAGTTTACAACGCGCACTGGAAGAGCTACGAGGTATGGGGATCTCTGGTACAGGCCATGGTACGATATCCACTCCTGAGACGGATGGTCGGTCGAGAGAGGGACCATGCAATTGATAGAGGGACATCGCTGCTTGAGCATCGTCTGGATCATGGGGTAATTTGGGAAGAGCACTTGCCTTAGTGGAATTCGCCTACAACAAGCAGTTATGTGGCGAGTATACAGGATGCTTTGCTTCCATATGAGGCATTGTATGGGAGGCCATGCGGATCACCGGATATCTTTGGATCAGTGGGAGAGAGCTCCATCATAGGTGCGGATGCGATTAGGACACCTCGGAGAGAGAGCGAGCTTGATACGACAAATCTTCTCATAGATTAGGCGATGAAGAGCTATCTTTCGTGTGCGACGTCGACCCCTAGAGTTTGAGGTTGGCGATCACGTCTTCTTAAAGGTGATGCCTAAGAGTGGAGTGGTTAGATTAAATGACGAGGAAGAATTTGTCGTAGAAGTTTATCGGGTCCTAAGATACTCGAGGTGGGCATTGTAGCGTGCAGTTAACTGCCGCGCTGATATTAGGTGTCGTAGAATTATTCCATGTCTCCGCTGCTCCGGTATACTCACAGATCCGACTCATGAGTGGATTGAGGAGAGATTGATGTTAATAATGATGGGACCTTTGAGGAGGACCCGGTGTGCGTGGATAGTCGGGATCGGGTTTACATGAGACCGTGAGGCTAGTGAAGTCTTTATGGCAGCACCATGGAGTAGAGGAGGCAACGTGGGAGCAAGAGGACACGCTGCAGGCCGCCTATCCCTTCTTGTTTAGGGATAAAGGTACGCAGTTTAGTCGTTAATAATTAAATGCTAGTTTTCATGCATGACATAGTGCACGTTGCATATGTATGTGAGTTGATGTGATTGCGTGGAATTTCGGGACGAAATTCTTTTAAGGGGGGAAGAATGTAAGACTCCAAAAAATTCTAATTTTTTGAAAAGGGGTAAAATAGTAATTTCGATCAAAATTCGGAATTTTTCTAGATCTCGGATGAGAAACGGACTTCACCGTTGGAATCGTCTCGTGAAATCTAGTTACCATATCGAATTTCGTCGAATTTCAAGGCCGGTCACGAATTCCGCGTTTTGAGGCGAGAGTGGTGTGGGACACTTGGCACATTGGTGGCTCGAGAGGTGCCACGTGTCATGTCTTGAAATGGAGTCAAACATGAGCTGAATGGGACCCATGAGAGACATGTGGCAACATGTGATTGGGTGAAAATCCATAGTAGATGGATAGAGGGGATAGGTGGCAATCTAAGGAGCGGCGGGTTGACACTTGTAGTGAGGGGGCCAAGTTCTCTTGACCCGACTTGACCAGCGCCGGTGGATGGGGGAAAAGAGTGGGAAAATAGAGAGAGAAAATAAAGAGGAAAGAGAAAAGAAGAGAGTTTAGAGAGAGAGGCTCTACCTTATCTCTAGATTTTTCAATGATCGGTCTGTCAAACTCCGGCGAGACAAGAGGTAAAGTTGATCCCCACTGCAAGAGCTATGCGTGGATACCAGTATTGTGGAGTTTCGATAACTCCGGGAGGTAGGGGTCTTTCTCCTACTTGGTTTTTAGTTCTTGTTTAAGGACCAAACAAATAGTTGATGTCTTTGGAGCTGGAAAGGCCGTGTGTTTCAGTCCCTCGAAGTGGGACTGAAGGCTGGAAATTTTGGATTGTTTCGGACAGTCCAGGTTGGGTTTGGAGACTGCCTTCGGGTGCTTTGATTGTGTGTTTGTGATGATTTAGACAGTACCAAGTTGAACTATCAGATTTTTCTATTAGCCCATGTGAGTCGATTTTGTGTTATTGCTTACGATGAATAACATGTTGTGTGTTAATTTTTGTTAATATATGCATGCTTGATATATTAACATGAATTATTGTGAAATGACATATTGCATTTCATATGCACCGGGGTAACCTAGAACAGTATGTATGGGTGCATGACATGAAAAACATGGTTGTCAAATGAATTTCATGGGAAGATTTTCCGAATAATTGCATTGGAGAGTTGTCCAACAGTTCATCTCGGAGGATGACCCATGAGCTGTTTGAGGAGGATTATCTAGCAATTGATTCACCTCGGAGGGTTGTCCAATATAATTTTATCGGAAAATTGGTATTATGTTTTCAAGAACAAAAACCTTTTGTTTTGAAAACAGTGTTTTCTCATACTTAGCTTAGGCATGCGTGAGGGAGTTGGTGAGGGCTCGAGAAGTGGGAAAGAGTGAGTCACATTCTCATCCATAGCATGTAGACATTCGAGTAGGAATCATGAATTCACTTGAATGTCGTATTTTTATTGCGCTAGGCATGAGGAGTAACCAATGTAGGAAAACTCAACTGCAGGCGTGCTCACCCAGTCGTGGGATCCCCACTTTCAGTCATGAAATTATTCGGGAAGATGAGCGCTCACTAGGGCGAGCAGCTAGGAAGAAGCCGAGCATGTGGCTTTGTTTATATATTTTTGTAAAACATGTATGAAACATTATGATAGATGCATGTTGCATAAAAGTGTAATTAACTCTTGAAGAACTATTGTAATATAGATGGTTATGTTTTATTTAATTATGATGCTCATATGGGCCAGACGTGGCCATTTGTGCCTCATGTGTTTGGAGTCTTGGGTAAAGAGACACTCATTTTGTGGCATTGAGACACTTTCAATGACCACATATATTCCATGGGTTGACGGGTTATCAACGGACCCCGGTCGAATCCTGATGTGTCAAACGAAAGCCCATAGACAATATTAATGAGATATATAATTTTTATTTATATTAGGTAGGGTGCGCATCACTTAAAAAAGTCCGTTCTTCAGTGTGTTTTCCGCCTCAAGGCCTCAAGAGGCTTTTGTGCATCCGTACGTTTTATGCCTTAAATAACTATGAGTACATGATATATCACGTTCTAATTTATAAAATCGTAAATTTTAATTTTATAATCTTTGATGCATATGAGCAAATTGAAAATAGAAGTATAGTTCATTAGTTATTTTTTATACTAGAGATTATAAGTGAATGATAAATTATTTTTTGTACTAGAGATACAAGTGAATGATAAATTATTTTTTAAATTAGAGATACAAGTGAATGATAAATGTTTTCAGTATATAGTGAATAGTTATTTTTTATACTAGAGATTATAGGTTAATGATAAATTATTTTTTATACTAGAGATAGAAGTGAATGATAAATATTTTCAGTATATAGTGAATCTTTACTTTATTTTAATTTTTTGTCATCGTTTCATGATGATTCCCAAATCATACATACATATTTTTTGTATTCTTATATTCGTGTAAAATGTGAAATAGGAGAAAGGTAAAAAATATAAACTAGAGTCTTCTTTTTTTTTCATTTAAAATTTTCATGCATAACCAAACAAAAGAAAATTTTACATTACTTTCCTTCCATTTTTCCTTTTAATTTTCTTTTCCTAACATTTTTCAGGAACCAAACATAGCCTAAAGATTTAATGGTGTTTTCTTTCCCAGGTAAGAATTTTAGACAGACATGCTTAAGGAAACAACCACAAAGATTAGTAGTTTTTTTTTTTTCTATTTGATGTCATTGAAAGGAAAAGACACAAATATATATCTGATTATACCAATCAGATATTGATTAAAAATATGAAAAAATTATATAAGCTCTTACATTATTTCCAGGGAGAACTATCAGCAACCAACAAATCTTCAACCTTCCAAGATCAAATGTGACCTGATCTGAGCCAGCACACATAGTTATGTTTTGAATAATAGCGAGCTGCAACCATATATTGTAATTTTTAGCATTTGAATTCGTTGCAGAGGAAAGAAGACAAATAAAAAACCTCTAAATTCTATTCTACACATAAGCAGGACAAAAAAGAAAATATTAGACCAGATTAGACCTTCTAAAAGGAGTTATTTGCATTTGATAAGCAAATTTTCAAGCTTCTCAAATCAAATCTGATATATTTGAGTCACATCATACATGGTATGTGCAGAGTAGTTTAGAGAAACCGAAAAAAAAGAAGAGGAAGACTAGATTAGATTAGACCTTCCAAAACATTTTATATGCAATTTTATAGATTCCAAAACCAAATCGTAGGTAAGTAAGGAACAATGTTTAAAAAACCGGACGGTAGTGAGCCAGGAAAAATTCACAGTTCACGGTTCCTTCAGTCGGATCGGTCAATCGAGCAGAGTAGTTTGAGCCGGTGGCAGTAATAAATATATTATTTATATTTTAAAATATATAATTAATAATATTTAAGATATTATTTATTACTTTTTATATAAATAAAATATTTTAAAATTTATTTTAAAAATATGTATAATGTTGATATATGAAAACATATTAAAAATGGAATAAACTTATTTATATAAATATATACTTAATTAGTAGTAATATATAATTTTGTTAATATCTAAAATAATCCACTGTGTGATACAGTAGTAAGTGGTTCCTTGTAACTTCCTCTTCCCTTAAATTAAGTCATGACCTTGCATTATTTAATTGAATTTTTTTTTAGTTATAAGCCTTTTAGCCCTACAAACTCACAATCCTAAGCAAAGCTGACGTAGTTTCGTGTAAAAAAAAAAAAAGTCATTTTAATAAAAAAAAAAAAAAAAAATATTGTGGCGCGAGCCAGATTAGTTCAGCTGAAACCGGCTTCAGTTCATCAGGTTCCACCCAGAGTCAGACCAGCCGATTCCGAGCGATTCAAGAAGCCCAGGTTCAATGCTCGCCGGTTTGATTGAAGCAAGACGGTTTATGTGGTCGGCGGTTCGGCCGGTGGACAGCGATCAGTTCAGTTTTAAAACATTGGTAAGGAACTTCGATTCGGACGTCAAAAAAAAAACTGCGATTCTACTTTATTCGTCGAAAGTCTATTACGTAAGTGATAAGACTACAATTTATAAGGTAGAGCATTTCCCATTACGTGAAAGTAGTGGAAGCGAAATGTTTGAATCGGACCGCGTGGACACGTGAGACTCCACAAGTGTAAATATAGTCTTCATCCCCCTCGAATGGAATTTGGTTGAGCAGTCGACCATGCCTTGCAAAGAAAAGATGAAAGAGACAAACAATGATTTCGTGAAGACATATGAAAGGATCCAATCTGAGTTTCTTTTTCCTAATTCGGGGATCCTTTCGGTATTCCTATAGATTAAAAAAAAAACCTTTTATTTCTTTTAAACTTTTTTAAAAGTGAATCAGTGAAGCGAACTCATTTATACAGTTACGTTTTCCATTAAAATCTTATGAAACATGGTGGGACAAATTTTTTTTTTTTAACGGTAAACCCTTATAGAAAATCGAGGCAAGTTTCCTCTATTTTTCGAACATGTCCCGATTTATAACACGAAGTAATAAAACAATTTAATTTACTCCACATCCCGACAATATGACATCAAGTCCCACCATGACGATTTCAAATTAAACTTTAAAATCATTTTCTGAACACTATAGATATATAAACAATCTTTTAAAACCTATATACATTACAAAATAAAGGTGCACAAGTGATTTATTTATAACAAAACTATACATTTTCAAAAGGTGTGGTGTCACACATTGGCGAAGTGTCAGCGGCAGGAGGATCTCGAGCGCACGTGGAGTCTCACTGAAAACACATAAAACATTTAGGAAGGGGTGTTTGAAATGAGCTCAGTGAGAGTACATTTCATAGGAAAATAATGTTTTCAAATATAGTTCAAATACAATGTGTAAAACAATTATATAGAGATCTCATTTTCATAACTATTTACTTTGCATTCTTTTCCTTTCTATTCAAGTACAACGTGTAAAACAATTGTTTGGATATCTCATTTCTATAAACATTTACTTTACTTTCTTTTTCATATAGATCAAATACAATGTGTTAAACGGTGTATCAACATATCTTCCAGTATACTTTCTTTTCCTTTTGAATATGTCATATCGATGGAACCATCACAGATTAACCACCATTGGTCCATGAAAGAATCTCCGAGGAAACAGTCTCACGATCATCGATGGCCCAAAAAGGAACCTCCGATAAATCGTGTGATACCGTTAACCACCGTTGGCCCATGAAAGAACCTACGAGGAAACGATCTTGAATCTTGATGACGGAACCTCAGATAAATCGTGCATTTCTTTTAAATACCATTGCCTTTATGGAATAAATCACATTATGCGTTGGTAGCTTTTCATACTTTACATGGCAATATGCATCGCTCTTCCCTTCCCTCTAAAAAAAATCCTAACCCTTTCCCATGTACCATGCACTCGTAAAGTACTTTAGTTGACTTTCCTTTAAACTTTATCTTTGTAACATAGGGTAACCATGGATTCAAACATTTTCTTATAAATATGTATATATAAAATATACATTCATAAATTTTCATTTCATATGGAAACCATAAATCATGCTTTAAGTTTAAAAACTATGGAAACCATAATCATTTCATATTTTCAACATAATTTAAAGTCGAAAGCACATTTCTTTTTTTCATTTGAACATTTATAACATAGATATGAAAACATATACATTGAATATATATATATATATATTTTCATAAACTTATTTACATTTTCCCTCACCTTAGTTATTTAAGTCTTTTCCTCCTTTAAACAAAACTTTCACCTCACCCTTGTCCTTTATCACTTTTTTTCCTCCTATAGTCATTATCCATCAAATCATTAACATCCATACCTTAATCATGTTCGATTAAACCATTAACTATCTTATACTTTCGGCCAACCCTTGAGCATTTAATCACTTCCAATTGATTAAAATCAATTGAACTCAACCTCTGTTCTCATGATTTTCTTATGCTAACTCATGGCAATTACTACCCCATACAATAGCCCATAACATGCCATGAAATGGTCATACTGGCTTGGAAGCTATTCATCGACATAACGAGCAACACGGACACTTGGTGCAACCATAGAAGTACCCTGGTCACGTTCTGTTTCATCCACTGTCCTCTACAGGAATATGGATATAATCTTGACTCAGGCTTTCATAGAGTCGAGAACACCCAAAACGAGTTCGGTTGAAGAGTTATGACAGCCAGAAATTGAGTCATGACCGTTTAATGTCCCCACAGGGATTAGTGTCTTTGATCTTTGAATGAATTCACGAATCCGATGGGTGAATTTGGATTGACTTATTTCAAAGAGATATGTTCTAGTTTAGTTTATCCATCAATTTGAATCACTCGATGAGTGATGGTCAAGTTATGTCGAATACAGTCATGAGTCTTAAGAAACGAGCGAGAAAAGCTGCGAGCGTAGCTCGCTTTGAATGCATTTTTTGAGTCCCACATGGGTCGAATTTGGATAGACCTATTTCGAGGAGAAATGTTCTCCTATCAGTCTAGTTTACATAGCAATTTTAATCACTCCAATTCGGATGGTAGTGGTGATTATAATCAAATCTGATCGTAGGGTCGGAGAAAAAAGCTGAATGACATCTGTGGTGTACTTGTGCCTTAGGCCCAGAAATTAACTTAGTGGAAAAACTCTACCTCAAATGGCGTGATTTCATGAGACACCACCTTTTCTTGGTTTCCATGGGTCAGAATTTGGATAGACTATTCCGGGAGAAATGTTCTCTATCGACTAGTTTACGTATGATTTGAATCACTCGGTCGGATGGTGATGTGAGTTATAGCCAAAATACAGTCATGGGGTCGGAGAAAAAAAACTGGACAGTATCTCCTTGGACACACACATGCCCCATGACAAGTCAGCAGTGGGAGAAAATGAACCTGTGGTGGCGTTCACGAGACACCACTCTCGGTTTCCACGGCTTAGAACCTTGGACCTTGGCAGAATCTTGTGATTATGGTACCCACGCGTGTAGCCCTCGTCGCGTAGATCAACTTTAATTCTTGACTGCTTGAGATCTAGCAAGCGAAATCGATGAATCGAAGAGAAGATTCCTTTTCTCTCTCTCACATCTCTTACTCTCTCTCTTATGGTTTGGATGAGACCAAATGAGATATTTCAATTTTGTGACTATATATAATTGGACCGTGGCTCCGTCGCCACGTGTCACTTCTTGATTCTTGTTTTTCGTCCGAGAGCAATTTATTTCGTCGGTTTCAGTTCCATTTATCTTAAATGGACATTTTTTAAATATTGACATTTTTAAGTTTTCTAAAATCCTCGTTTTCGAGTCCACTCGGCGCGTCGCCTCGAATTTCGTGAAAATCTATTGTCTCGAGTTGACCAGGTCGGCCCCGGAGTAACTAAATTTAGCGAGGCGAATTCAATGGTGAAGTCCGTTTGTCATCAGAGATCCTAGAAAAATTTCATATTTTATGTGGCAGAGTGCTAGTTTTGCACTTTTGGGAAAAATTGCATTTTTCACCCCTTAACATAATTTCATTTTAATCTATTTGTTTGGACTCAATATTATTATGAATGTTTTATTTTAAGGGCTTGTTTTTGAAAATTACTATTCATTGGTAATTTCGATCAAATATCTAACTAATGAACCTGAAATTTACTATTCATAGAGCTGTAAATTCGAGGGTCTTACAATTCACCTCATATAAAAATTTAGTCATCAAATTTAAATATCATACCTAACTAAGTAGGTGTGAATCACGAGGTTTGCATTTGATCTTCACATTCCCATGTTTGCTATCTCTATAGTGATTCATCCACGACACCTTCTTTAAAGGAATCACTTTGTTCAGAAGAACTTTGATCCTTTCGATCAACAATGCGGTAGTCTTTCTTCATAAGTCAAGTTTTCTTTCAATTCAATAGGACAATCTCTTAACACATGTGGAAAGGATCTGCTATATCACTGAAGCATAGAAACATGAAAGACATCCATGTATTACAGCGATTGGTGTGACCTGTTAGATCGCTACCTCCCGATTCTTTCCGATCTCATGGGTCCATATAGCGGGGACTTAACATCCCTTTCTTTCCAAATCGCAACACCCCTTTCCAGGGTGATATCCTCGTAAATGCAGTCCTGAAATTGGGATCTACTCTTTCGGTTATCAGTAACTTTACATCGATCTTTATCTTATTTTTAATCTATCACGATAATCTTAGCATTATACATGTTGACCTAGACATTTTGGACCTAACAATTTTCTCTCGCCTACCTCATCCCGACATATTTGAGTCACACTTCCTTCCATATAAGGCCTCGTAAGGTGCCATTTCAATGCTTTCGATTGATAACTATTGTTATAGCGAACTCCATTAATGAAATATCTATCTGACTTCCTTTAAACTCTAACACACAAGCCCTGAGCATATCTTCAATGTCTGTATGGTTCTTTCAGATTGGCCATCCGTTTGAGGATGGAAAGCCCGAATACTAAAATCACAACCTGTTACTAGAGCTCTGTGTTGGGCGGAATCGGGAAGTAAGCGAGTGGATGTCACATACGATACTATCGATCTTGGCGTCTGGTGATTGTGATCTCTTTTTACATACAAGCTCGACTGACTTCTCAGATTGGAGTCCTTATTTTTTCATAAGTAGGAAATGGCTGATTTATTCGATCTATCAACAATCCACTGTATCGCGTCATGACCATACCTTGTGTGGTAGTCCTACCCGCAAAATCCATCGTGATTTTCTCCCATTTCAACGAGGGATTCGGAAGGAAACGCAAGAGCCACAGTAGGTCTTTGATGCTCAGTGCAACTGGCGACAAATGAGACATATGGAGACAAACTTTGCAACATCTTTTTTCATACCCCTCCACTAGTAGTGTTCCCTCAAGGTATGATACATTTTAGTGCTTCCCGGATGCATCGCATATGCAGAAGAGTGAGTCTCTTCCATAATTTCTTTCTTTAATTCTCCCTTTGTCAAATTTACACATAATCACATGTTCCATCATGTCGCCATCTACTTTCGTCTTGAAAGCCCTTTAGTACCTTGAGACTCAAACCATACAGCAATCACAGTCGGATCTTGAGTGCAGCCAGCTCCATTATCCCACATCTATTAGTATCGGCGAACATGAAATGTAGCTAAGTAAAAGCTCAATTATCTCTGTCGACTCTAGTCTCACCCTAAAGACCTCAGTTCACAGTCACAGGAGGCCTCCCGACCTTTGAGTGAGATGGAACCCATGATTTCCTGCGAAAGCATGGCTACCACATTAGCCTTTCATGAGATATGGTACTCGATAGTGCCTCATAATCCTTAATAGGCTCTGACCCGTCTCACTTTGTCTAAAGTATTTAACTCCTGTGTGAATAAATGTACGAGGCTCTTGTGATCTGTAAAATTATGGATGGAACCCCTTATAAGTAATGCCTCCATATCCCAGTAGAGCAAAGAGACTCGGCCCGACTCTAGGTAGGTGGTATTCGGATGTTGTATCTTCTTCCAATTGTCTCGAAGCATATGATATCACATTTCTTGTTGCATTAACCACGCTCTAGCCTGCACGGAAGCATCATGAATACCTTTGTATATCATCCTTTGATGGAAGTGTAGAGGCTGGGGTACGAAGTCTGATTTCATTTTAGTTCGTCAAAGCTGCGACATGCCTCGACCATACAAACTTTCTATTTCCTTGTCAATTAGTCAAAGGAATGCCTTGAAAACCCCTCAGCCAGACTTTCGATGGCTACCTTGCAGACCAGAAAACTTCGTATCTCAGTCACATTCATAGGTGGTTTCAAGATTCTGATTACCTCGATCTTTTGAGATCCAACGAAACCCCCTACTAAAATCAAATGTCTGAAAGCGACAACGTCTAACGGAGACTAGCATTTGCGAATTTGGCATACAATGATTTTCCTTGAAAATCACGTAAAACAACTCTCAAATGCTCCCTCATGATCTTCGCCTACTTGCCTAAATAGATCAATGTCATCAATGAATACTATAACAAAGCCCAGTCTAAATAAGGCTGAAAGATCCCTATTCATAAGATCCATAAAAATAGGTGGGAGCATTAGTTAATTGATGGCATGGCTAAGAACTAAGTAATGCCCATCCCAGTATTTCTAAAAATTGTCTTAGGAACATCCTCGGCCAGGATCTTTAATTGATGGTAACGACCTCAGTCAATTTTCGAAAAATACCCTCGCTCCCTATAATTAATCAAAATGATCATCAATCGCATTAGGCGGGTATTGATTCGTGTTATCACTTTATTGACTCTATAATCCAGTACACAATCTCGAACTTTGTATTTTCTTCACAAGCGAGCAAGAGCTCCCAGTGAAGTACTCGGCTGACAAAACCCTTATTCATAAGCTCTTCCATCACTGTACTTTCAGATTCTTCCCGACTCTAAAGGAGCCATCACATGGAGTGCCTTAGAGATTGGATTGCATTCTCAGTGCCCGATTCAATCTAAAAATCGATCTCTCTATGCGGAGGTATGTTGGAAGATCTCTGAGTACATGGGAAATTCTCGACTATCGGAATATCTTCGATCAGCCTGTATCCTCACCTCATTAGCATAGAAGCTAGGGTACCCCTGATATGACTTAGGACATCTTACTAGCCTTCATGCATTTGTCGTATCTTGTTAGGTGGTGTCTTGGTAACCCGTAGAACCATGACCTCTGTCTCCACAGTGCAGTAGAGCCCTAACCTCTTTTCTATAACAATCCACTATAGCATGATGTCTGAATGGCAATCCATGCCTAAGATAACATCAAAGTCATGGATGTCTAATAATATCAGTGCGAGGAAACTCCTGGCCTCTAATAATCACCTATGATCATATAAACACTCTACGCTAGCGTGAATCCACAGTAGGAAGAGATGCCACTATCTTTGTAGTCTAGGTTGGGACTCCACATTAACATTTGAAAATAAAGCCCATAGAAATAAAAGAATGGGTGGCTCAGTCTGTAAGAATATGAGCATCACGGTCGAAGGCGAAATCATACTGTCACCTTATCGGGAGCCGATATCGATCCTATTTGGGTAGTATAAATACCTTGGCACGGGTCATAGAAATTCGACTGGGGTCCTCTAGGTGGCTGACCTTTACGCTAATTACACTAGGTCTAGAAGAATTAGGGCCTCTTAAAAGTTGCCCCCCTCTAATTCTGACCTCTACTAGTTGAAAATGGCCTCTGTCACTTGGTGCCATTGTGGTGACCCTCGGAGAGGCTGGCCCCGTGGACATTCCTTTGCAAAATGTCCTGATTGTCCACATCTGTAACAAACATCAATACCCCATCTGCACTCCCCTCTATGAAACCTTCCATACTTGCATTGTTGTCTTGAGGTTGAAGAAGTTCCGGTCGGTGGTTTCTTGAACTCATTTGGAATGCCTCGACTGTCTTCTGAAATTTGCCATGGTGGTTTTCCTCATGTTTGACTTTTTCTTGGATCCACCACAGGTCAGTAGATCCATCTCTCTTTAGCCATACGCGAACCACATGCGATCGAGGGGCTAATCCCCGAACTCCTCTCTACATCTGATGGCGACCTCATTTCTGTCCGTGCGAGTTTGAGAGACTTACGCCGTCTCTTGACCTCTTTTCTTGGGCCCGCTCTGAGCCTCTTACTTTTCGTACCTCGTGGTCCTGAAATGGGAGGAACATGTTGCACTAATTCCAGGGAACTTCTTTCATGTCTGTACTAACATGGTCCACCTCGAGCTTGAAAAATTCTTAAATTTTCTAATCTTTATAAGCGAAGTAGGGTAATTTCTCTAAAAACTCCTCTTTAAAATTGAGTCGGGACACCCCCCTACGAAATCGTCTTTGTCTTGTGTTGAATACATAAAAGTCTGACATTTATATGATTTTAATACCCCGGCTCATGTTTGCTCTCATTTGTGTAAGAATAGGTGCCTTTGATGCGTTTCTCGTGTTTTGTGCTTGTGTGTAGGTTTCGAGTTAGTGCACATTTTTGTAGGGGTTCGTGTCAGAGAACAAATGTAGATCATTCTGCGGTTGATGGCAGCCCTTTGTCGAGAAGCCGGGTAATTCTGCGATTGAGGAGAGCATTTGCGAGAGCGGTGGTACCGGTACCCACATACGGTACACTTTTGAGTGCAGGGTGCACGAACATGCGTACACTTTTTGATGCTAGGTGCAGATAAGGCGAAATCTCCGTACTAGTGACCAGTACCGGTGCCCAGTGCAGGTACCAACAATACATTTGGGATTTGAAGCCCGAAATTCCAATCTTGAAGTGCAAAGTGCTCGTCTTTCGACCACCGCCAGGATCACTAAGGAGAAGGATATTTAGACAGATGAAGGAGGCGAGAGAAGAGCAGTTTTGATTAAGGGTTTGGTTTTAGACCAGGTTAGGTGTTTCTCTCATATTTTTGCTAGGGTTCATAGAGTAGAGTAGAGTATTTAGTTTTTCTTCGGATTTTGAGTTTTCAATTACGTGTAATCTTTCAGTTGGTTCATATAACTCGGTATTTTCTTACGGGATTATGTGCTTTTGATATCCGTCTTATGATTGAAGTGTTATTTCTCAAAGTCTCATTTATGCGTAGTTTCTTATCAAATATGAATCAATTTTAGAGTTTTCAATGGAGTTCCTAAATTTTCATGATGGGGTTCTAATGGTGGAAACTCACCTCCGTGAGGTAATAACCCCTCGATTCCTCTTTTGTACTTCAGCGAGTTATGCACGATGCTAAGCACTTGCGGAAAATCTTATAAAACCTTAGTTTGGCATCTTCTTCTAGCGATGTGAATGAGAGACCCTCGGTACGTTGTGCTTGATGTGAATCACGGGTTAAGAGTCAAGAAAATCGTTTGAACAA
>JAEQBH010006545.1:0-124175 GCA_016808115.1 Tetrastigma voinierianum | reverse complement strand
TTAAATATTTATGAAAGCTTTCTGGTAAAAGGGAATTGAAGCGATGTCTAAGCTTTCACGACCGTCTGCTTGGAAATATTAGAGATGGAAATTCCTTGAAGAATAATAGTAGGGTGAAGAAAGTTTTGCAGAAAGGTTAGGATACGTAGAAAAGTTTAGCTTTTATATTTGGTTCATTGTAAATATTAAAGTTATTTGGGGTTATTTTGTCACAAAAATAAAAAAGATGGCAGCGTAATTTTAATTTTTGTCGATTGAGAAGCGAGTCTTACTTGCTTTTATAAAGCGGGTTTTAAATCTAGTGTGATTAATGCTTGTAGATTTTTGAAATTAGCAAAGCAATCACCAGCTAGTTTAGGCGCAAGATTTTAAATCATCAGCCAACGGTTCTTGTCATCTTACACAAACAAGCGAATTCGGGTTTTTGATAGTTGCATCTTAGTTATAATGCAATCGTCTTTCATCAAGACTCAAATTCTATACCCCTTTATTTTTATATTTTATCTTTTTGAAATATTGAACGTTTTACCTGGTAAAAAAGAAGATAAGTAAATAGATAAGATTTCATTAAATTCAAATTTTGTTTTCGAATTTATTGATTAAATGAAGATAAGGTTGCCCATAAATAGTAGACTATGATGTTGACTACATAAGGTTGCCCACAAATTTCATGTTCCATGTCAATCACATCAATGTGTCATGAATAGAACATATATCAACCATTTTCTTTCTATTAAGATCTTTTGAAATGTCAAAATTCTTTATTTAAATAAATTTATTTAAAACATTAACAAAAATGTGAAATTTATTATTGAAAACTCACTAATCAATATCAATGAAATAAATATCTATGTGATGAGATTATTTTAAGAAAAATTAATACATATTCCAAGTCAACCACCTCAATCTATTATCATAAATTAATCATTTATGTTTGTATTATGATCTTTTCCTAGTCAATCCCATCAATCTATTGTCATAAAATTAACACATTTATGTTTATATTATGATCTTTGAAACTAAAAACTCTATATTAAATAATTTCTTAAATTGGTTCACAAGTAGATTTAAAAAAAATATTTGAAGTCAATTTTTTTTTTCATTTTATAAATAAATATCATTAATGCCCTTTGAAACTTTTGAAAAAATATTTTTTAATTGACGTGTTCCATTTAACATTATTTTTGTTAATGTTATTTCTTAAATTTGTTAATGCGATATTTCATTTTGTAATATTTTAGGAAAATTATAACGTCAAATTTTAAATATTACAATATTAATATATTTTAGATAAATAGTTCAATGTTGTATTCTTCTTTATATATATATTTAAAAAAGATAAATTTATTGATTTATGTTAATAATACGATTAATCTGAAACGTATAATCGAAAATGATAAAAGCTTTTAGGATGTGGAGTTAATATGAAAATGATCGGGTGGGGCTTCTGGCGTCACGTTTGATAATTCGAAAATCGCCAGAATATCTAGATTTAAGATACGTAAACTAGCGTATTAATGAATATGATTCGATCGTCGACTTTGTCGGATCGAGCTTTGTTATACGAGCTGATGCGTGAAAAGCTAAATGAAGAGAATTTAGCAGGTCGGCCAGCGTAGCTACCGGCTGCGGCGAGTCGACGACAAAATCGAAAGAAAATTCGTATTGATGTGAGCGGCTATTGAAAAAATAAAACATAAATCAAGTACGCTTTTAATATTCGCTGATTTTACAAAAACGATTTATTTCGTAAATTAGAATAAGGTATTTGGGTATGGTATCGGTGTTAGTAAATAATAGTTTTAAAAAGATCTTGTCATGTGGAAAAAAACGAGAACACTTTAGGTTTTATATCTTAAAAGCTTCGTTTATGGGATTTGTATGCAGCTGAAAATGAGAACTCGTAGCGCCTGATAAATTGCCCGAAATCCGTTGATCTGAATCGGTAGATTCCACCCAGCCCGGGTTTGATTATTTTGTTTGCTATATAAAAACCAATCAAAAGCGATTCATTTCAAATTCAAATCCTTAACAACTATATTTTTAATTCAAATCAAACTGTTACAACTTGATTTTCCTATAAATTAAGACGTAATCACAGTATTGGCTTGCGATTTTTCTCTCGGGTTTTTCTATTGTTCATATTTATAGAAAAGCTTTTAAGCTGATGAATCGTAGGAAATAAAGTGCTTAAAGACAGTGTTTAAAACAAGCCTCAATTACTCATTTTATTTAAAATCTGTATATCAAAATTTCGCTGCTACTGTCGATTCTTTTGCTGCAGCTCGTTGATCTTCACATTCATGCAACCAGTGGTGACAACAATGGATACCGATCACGCTTTGATAGATGGAAATGAGATTAAATAAAGATAAGAATTTAAATCTCTATTGGAAATCCGACCCATTATCATTCCTCCTATCGAAAGTAAACGGTTAGGGTGGGCAAAGTTGCATAAACAATAGACTTGTTGTTGACTACATAAAAGAAATGAATACATATTACATGTTAATCACATCAATCTATTATCATGAATAGAACATATATCAACCATTTTTGTTTCTATTAAGATCTTTTGAAATGTCAAAATTCTTTATTTAAATAAATTTATTTAAAAACATTAACAAAAAATGTTAAAATTTATTATTCAAAACTCACTAATCAATATCGTGAAATAAATATCTATGTGAGAGATTATTTAAGAAAAATTAATACATATTCCAAGTCAACCACCTCAATCTATTAATAAATTAACTATTTATGTTTGTATTATGATCTTTTCTAGTCAATCCCATCAATCTATTGTCATAAATTAACCATTTATGTTTATATCATGATCTTTTGAAACGTCAAAACTTTATATTAAAATGAATTTCTTAAATTGATTCATAAGTATATTTAAAAAAATATTTGAAGTCAATTTTTTTTTCATTTTTATAAATAAATATCATTAATACCGTTTGAAACTTTTGAAAAATATTTTTTAACTGATGTGTTCCATTTTAACATTATTTTTGTGTATTTATTTCTTAAATTTTTGTTATATATATATATATATATATATATATATATATATATATATATATATATATATATATATATATATATATATATATATATATATATATTTCTTCCACTATTGAATCTAATCCTTTACGAAAAGTATAACTTTATCTTAAAAAACGATTCAAGATATTTTTTTTAAAAATAGATAAATTTAAAATAATAAAGTGGTTTGAGAATTTTCACCATCCCGTGCATTTAATTTATTAAATGAAGACGGAGTTTGAAAATTAAAAAAATAAATGAGTCAGATCGGGATAAATGTACAGTCACGGCTTAGCCGTTAATAAATGCATTAGTGAATATTCTTCTTGCCTCGCTTGTTGAAGCGATGATAGTTTTCTTATTTTGGTAAAAAAATGTACTTTTCACAATAAAAATAGCCGAATATTTTAAACTTTTACATTCATATATTTTAAAATTTTTTTAATAATAAGTCGTGAAATTTTTAAAAAGCAACCTTGTTTCATTAAGTAAAAAAAACAAACAACGCTGTAATAATCTTTAAAGTTAACATTTGTAATTTTTTAGGAAAATTTAAACGTCTATATTTTTAAATGTATAATATTAATATATTTGGCTCAAATAGTTCAATGTTGTATTTTCTTATCTATATATGTATTTTAAAAGAATAAATTTATTGATTTAAATTAATATCACAGTTGATACAAATATATAATCGAAAATGGTAAAAACTTTGGGGATGTGCTTGAGTTAATATGAAAATGATCGAACGAGGCTATAGCGTATGTTGAGAATCCGAAAATACATAAAATATCTAAGATTCAAAATTTGTAGCTAGGTTACTGATGAATATGATTGATCACGATAACAAAGTCGAATATCTTGTTCTTCAGTTGTTAACGGCTAAATGAATAAGCTAACTATCGATGATCATATTCTTTGAATTAATAATAGGTCGCGCACGACCAAGCCTTAGCACGAAAAACAAATCTGGCTGTATAGTGTGGAAGAAAGCGCACTATTGAAAAAAAAAAAACCAAATCATCCATTATTTTAATATTCATGATTTTAAAAGATTTGTTTATTAAATTGGAATAAGGTATTTGGGTATGGTTTTAGTGTTAGTAAATAATAGTTTAAAGATGTTAATCGGAAAAAGAAATAGCGCTTTTAGGTTTATATCTTAAAACTTATTTATGGGGCATCTGAAAGCTTGAAAATGGGAGCTGTAGGTCTGAAATTACTGAAATCAAATGCAAATTGATGGATTTACCGCACACCTCTTCGTAGTACCACATGACACATTTGGTTTTGCAAAACACAAGATTTTTCTCCCGTTTCTATCTCTACATGTTGTTCCTGTTATAGTGAAACTTGAAGAAATGACATTGAATGCAGAATAAAATTAACAGGACAGTGTTCTAAAAACACGTCTCAATTACTCATTTTATTTCTAAAATTTGTATATCAAAATTTCAACTACCACTGTCGATTCTTTTGCTGCAGTCCGTTCGTCTTCACATTCATGCAATTAGTGGTGACAACAATGGATACCCGATCCTCTGATATATGAAAATGAGATATAAATAATAAATAGAGATGAGAAATTTAAAATCCTATAAAAATCGGACTCATTGTCATTCCTTCTATCAATGAAAAAAATCATGAATGGATAAACGTCATTAAAACTCTATTAAACGCCCATGTTTCCAGAGCTTTCAATTTGACTGTGACTTTTTGTACGAGTGAACATAGTGGCTGCTAAAGTAAACGGTACGGATAGGCAAGTTGGAATACCCACCAAAAACTCGAGGGCATTTTCGTAAATTACCCATACAAGGTGGGTGAGCTCATTGAAAACAGTGTGGAACTGGTCCAGAATCAATACTCGAATTAAAAACGCTAGTGATGAATTTTTTAATCTCTGTAAAGACAAAAGCATTGAAAACTGTAATCAATAACGTCGTCACTTTAATCGAATTTTCTCAATTTTCAAAGGTTCCGTATGAAAACAAACGTACTGAAAGATTCGTTCTCGTATAAAAATAGCAACTGTTCTACACCGATCTCTCGAAGATGACAGCGACGCGCGTTCTTCCGCCCATAGCCCCATTAACACTTTTGTGGGTTTCAGATCATACTCTTTCACACCAACTGCGCTCCGACTTACTCTTTTAAGTAAGCTCTTTCTGATTTTAGATTTTTTCTTGTAGGGTTTTTTTTTTTTTTTTGGGTGGTTTTGTTTGGTTTGGTGGGAAATTTGGGACACTGTTGCTTGGTGAAGGATTGAGGAAAAAAGGTGGTCTAATCGAACCTAGCTCAACTGATGGAAGGGACAGGAGGTTTCCTTCTTTATGTTATTCGGGGGAGCTGTTTTGCTTTTTTTCCTGGAATTTTGGATGTTTTGTATGGATTGAGTTGTGTGGAGAATTTGGATGCAGCACTGTTTGGCTGGTGATAAAGTTGGAACTGTTTGATAAAGTTAGACTAATCTTAGCTGCATTCAAAAGCAAGGTGATTATTTTATTTTATTTTGTGTTTTTTATTTTTAAGTACCACTGGACTTGGATGTTTTCTCTGGATTGAATTGTGGATATTTGGGATTGAGCCTGTTTGGTCGGCGAGAAAGTTGGGGGAGTGAGGAAGGATTTTCCTTCCACCTTTTTTTAAAAAGAAGAGAATTTTGGGTTTTCTTTGTTTAATTTCAATGGTGGGAATGTAGGATTGGACATTGTAGTTTGATTAGAAAAGTTACTGGCAAACATCGGATGCAAAAGATAATCATTTGTTTGGATTTTGGTTCTTTTGTCATTTGAAATATATGGGGATTTGCGTTCTTTCTGTTTGGACCTCCAAAGCTGAGAAGAAAAGGTTAAACTTGATGCAGGTAAACATTGGAAAGCCAAGCAGGAAAACTTTTCTATATATTGTCTTTGTTTTGTTGGTTTTCTTGAATTTCCTTTGTTTGATTTCAATTAGGGGAAGTTATGATTGCTTTCTGTCACTGTTTGATTGGTAAGAAAGTTGAACTTAGCCACAGCACTGGAAAGTAAGATTGAATTTCTGTTTAAAGCGCAGAAATCTTGGGAAAGAAAATAGTGAGGAAAAGTAGAAGGAAAATATATATGGGTTTTAAAGCAATAAATTCAATTCTTATTATGTTTTATTTAAAATATGTAAATTTTGAAGAATTTTGATTATATTTTATTTTCTTTTATATTTTCAGCGGAAGTGGGACTGTTGGAATGTGGACTCACAATGGTTAAAAGTGAGCCACTAGTTCACAACAATATCCACACTTAGCGAAACTTCCTCCAAAAATGATATGTCTCCCTCCATTTTGTGCCCTTAGGTGTCGGAAACTTGAGATATGTTGACCAAGTCCAGACAATGTTGGAACTTGATCCCTGTAACCACCTTTGTTTTACATATCTACAGGATTGTTTTGCAATTTAGATCTTAGGATGAATGTTCCCTTCTACTGACTCTTGGAAGAAAGTGAGTACGAGCGTCGATATGTTTGGTGCGACAATGATTAACTTGGTTCTTTGCCAGACATATGGCACTTTGACTATCCGCGGAAAATCTCGATACTACGTAGATTCCCAAGTCTTCTTAAATTATGAAATAAATGCCTTCCTTGAATGCTTACGTGATTGCCATATACCTGCGCCATTAGTAGGTAAGCTTATTTATTGGCCCAGCGTTGATCTCAGTCATTGGTCCCTCTATGATGGTAAACACATAGCCTTAGGTTGTTGATCGGCAGCAATCTAAATCACCCGGCATAATCGAGATCGGCGTATCAGGCCTAGGCGATTAAAAACCGTCTTGTCTTCTGAAATTCAAACCAATATCTATAGTTCCTTAGATATGCATGAATCCACTTCATTGCTTGCAATGGCCTTTGCAGGTTGTGCATGTATCGTCTCCACCATCTTTAACACATGAGAGATCATAGGTCTTGTACACCATTGCATACATCAGAGCTCCAACTGCATTTGCATGTGGAACAAACTCCATTTGTCTCTTCTCATCATCCATACTTAGAGACATTAATGCACTCGGTTTGAAATATAGGACCAACAGGGTACTTACAAGTTTAGTCTTCAACCTGTAGACTCATATTATCATTTTGGAGGAAGCTCACCAAGGTGGAGAGATATTGAGCAGTGGCTCATTCTTTCCCGATAATCGACATGAAACTCATATTCTTCACATGGGCTGCTATGAAAGTCCTTGAAGGTGGGCTGGTCTTCCATGGCAACTAGTCATCCATGGTCTGCTTGACTTCATCAATGATGTATGAGGTTGGTGGAATAGTGAATAAACTCTTGCTATATAAGCATATCTTTATCAACTCCCCTTAAATAAATACGTACTTGGAGACATTAGTGCATCGACTTTTGTATGTTGTTCGAACCTGCCGCGAAGGCCAAACATGAGAAATCATTTCCTTATCATTTTTTTCCTTTCCCTAGTACTTTTCGGGTTCCAAACCGAGCCTTATTGTTTTAATTTGAGCTCAATTGTGGGATTTATGATTTCCTCTGTTTGTTTGGTGATGAAATTGATGACAAGAATGAAATTTAAGACTTAATCTAAAAGTGTTATGTTCAGTGAAATTTATATCTACCTTTTATTAATACCTTTTTTTGGGCTTGAGTTGTTTTTCTTTGATTTGAATTATGGATACTTTTTAGCTATGTTTGGAACTTGGAAGTACTAAGGAAAGAAAACAGAGAGGAAAAGTGGAAGAAATGAAAATTTGGAAGAAAATAAAAAATAGTTTAAAGCTATTATTTTTCTTTATCTAAGTATTTTAGGGTTCCGACGAAACTACACATGTATTTAGGTTGGTTAACATATATCAAAAATAAGAAATGTTGTTTTTAATTTCAATTTACGGGGCATCAAAATGTTAAGGGTGAGAATTTGGTGTATGCATTTCGGCTCTATCCTATTGTTGCCGTGCTCTTTGTATTGCAAAACTACTAGTCATACGAGAAAGGTAGATTTGTTTAACTCTTGTTTCATCTCTCTCTCCCCTCTCTCTCTCTCTCTCTCCTCTTTTTTCTTTTTTTTTAAATGTATTGTGGGCTCTATTAGAACTTTGCTTTACGTATGCTCCAATGATAAATTCCTTTAGATTTCTCAAGATTATGACTCTCTTATGTCAAAATTCTTGTGACCTTTTATTTATATACAGAAAAGATGCATTATGGATTGTATTTAGTGTTTTACCTTTTACAAGCTAATGTAGTGTATTTTTAACCCGAAAAGTACTAGGGAAAGAAAAAAAATGCTAGCGAAAATGATTTTCTCATGTGGAATAGTATCATTGTCCACCCACTAAAGAAGTCGAGCGTCCATGAGCGATTTCGCGCTCTGGATAACTTTCACTTTGGGCCCTCTTGGGGCGCGCGTAGCCCTTTACGAGTTAGCTCTTTCAGCTACGTGTGGAGTTCTCAATAGAAAGCATTAATGGTAGGTCACACAACAGAATAAGGCTTGAAGCCAAAGATAGGTGGGAGATCGAACCTCTCAAGCAATTACACTCCATAATTTCTTATGAAAGCAGCATCAAGTGAAATGAAAAAACAAGTATGTTTTCTTTTTCATGCTTGTTAAGTGTAGGACATGCACAGTATATGGAAATTGATTTACTAATCTCATTTAGTATGAAATAGCCTTATGGTTATATCCTTTTTTTGCGTCATTGCTGCTAAAGCTATCAAAAGCAGTTAATCGATCCAGGAATTATCTTAAAATTGGAATAAGGGAGATCCATGTACATCCGATTGGACCAGTGTTGTTTGCTTTCGATAAGAACACAACAGATGAATACTTGCATGTTACGGTTCTGTATGTTCCCTTCTTTACCATGTTTGACCTTTTTATTTTATTTTCTCATCGTTTTTTGAGAGTAGTTGAAGTTTATTCATTTATGCTCGGTTTGGAACCTGGAAGTACTAGGGAAAGGAAAAAAAATGATAAGGAAAATGATTTTCTCATGTTTGGTTTCACGATTCTGGAAAATATGAAAGAAAATCAAATATAATTAAAATTCTTCAAAATTTTATATATTTTTAAATTTCTTAGTCCTTATATTATATAGAGAAACAAATAAAACGAGTTTGAATAAAACATATAGAATTAATTTATTATGTTTAAACCTATTTTTTATTTTCCTTCAAATTTTCTTTTAACTTTACTTTTCAACCGCTATTTTCTTTCCTCAGTATTTTCCAAGTTCCGGAAAGTACTAAGGAACGAAAATAGAGAGAAATAATGGAAGGAAATAAAAAAAAAAGGGTTTAAACTTAATAAATTAATTCTACATGTTTTATTCACACTCATTTTATTTGTTTCTCTCTAAACTACACTCCAATGACTAAGAAATTTTAAAATATGTAAATTTGATTATATTGATTTTCTTTTATATTTTTCGGAGAAAAACTCGTTTTCCTTAGTATTTTTCTTTCCTAGTGACCTCGGGAAAAGTTCTAATGAAAACTACGATTATATGCCACTATTTATGAAATTGAATTATGATATTTCTATCTTTCTTCCATTACGATTCTGACACCTTTCTTGAATATGAATCTATGCGGAAATTTAGCTCCAGGGCAGATTATTATCTCATCTTGACACAATGTGAGTCATAAATGTGGTTTGAATTGAAAATTTCAATGAATAGGGTGAAAATTAGGTTTGTCCTATGATATACGCAATTAAAAAAATTCACGAAAATAGTTTGAAATCAAACCGATTCCCCAAAGCCCCAGTGCATCTACGGGCCACGTGGATGGCATCTCGACAAAGCCAGTAGTCGCGACTACGGTTTAACATAAAAAGTTTCAAAACCAATAGTCGTGGTATAGATTTCTTGAGATGTATAATCCATGTGGCGGGCCTGCTTAGATTTGAAGCAGATGTTGCTTTTCAAACTATTTCATAATTTTATAAAAAATATGCAATATTATGGGACAAAACTACGTGAAAATTTTTCATTGGTAGGTATGCGACCAGTAGTGCTAATGCCTTTTATTTACATTTCTTACGGAAGAGAGATTTCATGTGGAATGACTTAAGTGGAAGTATCTTAGAAGGAGATGGAGGAATTACAACTCTAAGACTATTGTAAGTGAAATCTCGGTCTTTTTACTTTTTAAGGCTTTTTTCTTGATTATGGCCATTGTTTATTTCTTCACATTAGGAGCACTTTTTATAAATTGATGCATGAAAGAAATGAATTCAGAACACAAAGATAAAGAAATCAAGCAGAAATATATATGGGGGTTTAACATGGTTCGGCGATAAATGCTTTACGTCAGGGGATGAGAGAGAATATTTCCACTATTCTTAAAAACACAAAGACAAGATTGGAGTATCAAAGTATTGCGACGAGTCGACGACTAGGAAAAAATCACTAAACCTTAGGATGTCCACAATACCGAGAAAATACCTCATAAAAACTCCCAGCCCCTAAAACCCTTACATTTGTGGACACACCGAATCTCTCTTATAACTTTTTCCCCTCGTGATCCAAAATATTTATAGGAATATTAAGCTTTTATTAAGAAACTAATATTCTGATAATATATCATTGCAGGAATTGTCTATAAAATATTCATTACAAAAAGAAATTAATACAAACTAGGAATTTGAGACATATTCTACTTGACACTAATTTTTTAATTACCATTTCTCATTTAAAATTAGTACTTCTTAATTTTTATTTTAATTCAAGTCATCTTTTTTTGGAAGGAAATGTTTCTCTCTCTTAAACACGGGTGAAAAAACTTTAGATCGGTTCTCTTGGATTACGGACTTTATACGAGTGTGTTTCGAGTTAAAGATAACATGTCTTTAGAGACATAACCTAGAATGTTGATATGTGCGAAAATACCCAAATAGAAGGTCCATACCAGAAAAAGCCCCCACCCAGAGCCGAGCTACATAGAGGCCAGAGCCCCCCTTGAAAATTGGGGAAAAAATGTTTACAAAGGGGTTCGAATCCTTGACCTCTTGTTTTGGAAGGGAGTATGATACTTAGCCAATCATATTCTTAATGCCTTGCCCACTTCAAAAAAAATATTTTATGCCCCCTTACTATATTTTAAGCTCGCCATTACCGCACCCCTTGTAGGCTGGGAGCTAGGCCATTGCTACCACAGCAGATCTATTTTTTCTCAACTTTTTCTTTTCCACGCAATCACACGCAGCCAACCTTCGAGTCGGCCGTAAGTCCCAACGAGAAACCAAAGCTAGGGTCACAAATCGATAACACTAATAGTATTACGAGATAGCAAGTTGACATCATTTGAAGCTAGCGATTGAACAAATCCATATATATATTTGTTTGCATAAAATGCTTTTCGACATTCTTGACTTTGTAATCTATTTATTCACCACAGGCTCTTGAATGAAACAAATTGTCGGGCTCTTTACGAAGAACTTGGTTACCTTTCAAATTTATTAGACTCGAATGGAGTAGAGAATTCCATATCAGGGACCAATCCGAAAATCATTTGCAAACTTGACGAGAATAAATACGTATGTGAGTTGATCTTAAAACCAAATTCTACTTGAGATGAAAAGAAGTTTATCTTTCTTAATTCTCTCTATATTTCATCTTTAATGTAAATTTTGCAGCCATGAACAATAACTCACTTTCCGAGTGGTGAAATTCATAGAGCTTTCAAATGCATCAACTCTTTTTCACTTGTGGGTGATATGTCAGTTTTTTCCTTTCTTTTTTTTTTTTTCTTCTGCAAAATGAGAGTATGGTTGATAAGAAATGTTTGAGGCTTTTTGTGATAATAATTTGTGCAGGAATCTTCTGGAGTTGTCGAACCTCGTTAACGCCTCTTGTATGTTTCTTTCCCTCTTTATATGCTTACTTTTTTGGTCTTGTTTACCTTGTGGCTTGTCATATGGTATTAGTTTTGTTAAACGGTAATTCTCTAAAGCTTACTGACTTTGCGGGATTTGGGTTTAATATGAATATCATCCTTTACTGCCCTCCCTCACGTGTGGCCTCGTACGCACGTGGAGAGTCAAATAAGTCAAATCAGAGTTCTTCATGGACTTCAAATCAATAAAATGGGAATAAATTCTTGCGAGAGATGACTCAAACCCATGACCTCTTTGCCGACAAACACGATACCATGTTAAGCGACTAACCTCACAATAGCTCAAGGCATAGGATTTAGTTTAATATGAATATCGTCTTCTTAACGTCTTCCACCAGTGAGGTCTCGTACCCATGCGTGAAAGAGTGAAATAAGCCAAATAGAGTCACCGATGGACTTTGAATCAACAAATGGGATTCAAATTGTAAGAAGTGGCTTGGTAGATCTCCCACGAACCAAGCTTGGTACCATGTTAAACGATCAACCCTCCTAAAAGCTCAAGCTTATAGGATTTCGGTTTAATATGAATATCATGTTTCTTAACACCCTCCCTCACGTGCGGTCCCGTACCCTCACGTGGGGAGTCAAATAAACCAAATAGAGTCTTCAATGGACTTTCAAATCAACAAATGGTGATTCAAATTATAGAGAGGTGGCTCGAACCCAGGATCTCCCGCCAAACCAAGTTTTGATACCATGTTAAACGACCAACTCTTCTAAAAGCTCAAGCTTGTAGGATTTAGGTTTAATATGAATATCATGCCTTTAACACCCTCCCTCACGTGTGGCCCCATACCTGCACGAAGAAAGTCAGGCAAACAAACCAAATAGGTCGCGTGAACTTAGTGTCAGCAAACGAGGAATAAATTGCGAAAGATGGCTAAAGCGACCTCTTGCCAAACCCAGTACCACGATCTGTATTTAAGCATTAGCCTCCTAAGCTCCAAGCTTATATAGGATTTCGGTTTTATATGAATCATGCTTCTTAACACCCTCCCTCATGTGCGGTCCTGTACCCGCACATGGAGAGTCAAATAAACCAAATAGAGTCCTTCATGGACTTTCAAATCAACAAATAGAATAAAGTGAAGAGATATGGCTCGAACATGTGCTCCAGTAATAAATTTCACGATCTTAAGTGTTAAGCAATGCGACTCTCCTAAAAGCTCAAGCTTGTAGGATTCGGGTTTAATATGAATATCATGCCTTTAACAATGCTCAAATATAGATAGCATTGTTGGGGATGTAGGATCAAGTCCCATCAAGGCTTTCTCACCTCAATAGGCACCTAATATTCATCTTGATCATAGAAAGAAAAAAAAAAGAAAGGAAAAAAAAAAAAAAAGAGGAATAGAGTTATGGCATTTATTACATTTATGATACTGTTTTTCACATCTAATTGTTTCTTATTTTCCTCTTTGCAGTCAACCCAGTCACAACAACTTCAGTGGGGCTGAAATTCCAGGTTCTTATGGGAACCTGTCCAAGTTGGTAAAATTGTGAGTGCTGTTTATTGGTGACTACCTATATTACTATTTCAATTTCCATTTTTAAAAATATGTAAAATTTTAAGAAATTTTGATTATATTTAATTTTCTTTTATATTTTTCATCTTGGAACCAAACATAAGAAAATCGTTTTTCTTAACATTTTTTTTTCCTTTCCCTTCTGCTTTCCGGGTTCCAAACAAAGCCTTAAGTTTTATGCCTACAATGCATATTGGGTTAACAAAGATTGTTAAGAAGGGAAAATAGCATAAAAAACCCTGAACTTAGAAAATAACATAAAAAACCTTGAACTTTGATTCTTTATTGCAAATGGAGTCTCGAACAACCCGAATTTGTATCCGAGTCAGACCTCCATTTTACTCATTTGGAAGTTTACATGGAAGATATGTTAGTATGGATGTTATGATACTACAACTTCTGTCACATGTGTGGTTATCTTTTGTGTATGCATAAAAAAAATTTGAGCAGTGTCACTGTCTCTGAATTGATTAACACACTATTCTACCTTGATTGTTACACAACTTATTTAATTAAATTCTGTTATAAAATTTATAATTAAAAAGATTCATTCTTATGTGTTTAACTTATGTTATATTGGTAATATATATTTTTGCATTATTTAAACTGAAATTTCCTCATGTGGTGCCTGCATAAATTATCTCTCATGTTGTATAATATATATATATATATATATATATATATATATATATATATATATATATATATATATATATATATATATATATATATGTATGTATATATATTGTTGAAACATGACATTCATATTAAACGTAAATCGTCTGAAACGATGCTTTTAGGAGAATTGGTTTTAACGTGATATCGAGTTTGGTTTGGTAGAAGGTTTTGGGTTTGAGCCGACTTTTGAAAATTTGAATATTTGATTCCTATTTATTGGTTGAGTCCATAAAAGGACTTCAACTCTGCGATGTGTGGGTATAGGAGCCCGCGTGCGTGTGAGGGTGGGTGTTGAAGCATGATATTCGTATTAAATTCGAATCCAGGCAAGCTCGAACTTTTAGGAGAGTCAATATATATCAAATAGAGTGCTCATGTTATTTTTCTCTGGCTTGAAGAAGTCTTAGAAATTGTAGCTTGAGTTTTTAGGAGAGTCGGTCATTTAACACACACACACACACACATATTTATATATATATATATATATATGGTTAGAGAGTTCAACCTTTAAAAAGGCACGGACATAGGGAGGAGGGGTTAGGATTCGAGTCCTCATGGGTAGGTTCTTATATTGTAGTGAAAGTGATCGATTGTCGAAAACAGTGCTCATCTTTATTTTTTCTCTTTGACACGAAATATAACAGTGCGGCTTAAGCTTCTGGGAGAGATCGGTCATTTAACACGCACACACACACACACACACACACACACACACGCACACACACACACACACACACACACACACACACACACACACGATTAGTATACTAGCTCAGTTGATTAGAGCGTTCAACTAAAGGCACCCAGACGTAGGGAGAGGGAAGGGTTTCGGATTCAAGTCCTTGTAGGGACAGTTTACTATATTGTAATTGAAAGTGATCAATTGTCAAAAGAAAAAATAGAGTGCTCATGCTATTTTCTCTTTGGCTTGCAGAAGCCTTAGCAATTGCGGCTTAAGCTTCTAGGAGAATCGGTCATTTAACACACACACACACACAGAGTCCATTATGCCTAGCTCAGTTGATTAGAGCGTTCAACCTTTAAAAAGGCACGGACATAGGGAGGGGAAGGGTTTCAGATTCAAGTCCTTGTAGGGACATTTTACTATATTGTAATTGAAAGTGATCCAATTCAAAAGAAAAAAATAGAGTGCTCATCTTTATTTTTCTCTTTGGCTATGAAAACTTAGCTATTGCGAGCTTGAACTTTAGGAGAGTCGGTCATTTAACACACATACTTTACACACACACACGCATACCCCTTACACACACACACACATATATATATATATATATATATATATATATATATATATATATATATATATATGCTATATATATACCTGAGAGAGAGAGAGAGAGAGTCCATTATGCCTAGCTCAGTTGATTAGAGCGTTCAACCTTTAAAAAAGATCCTACTGATGCGATAGTGCCAGTTCCCGCACTCCAGAAGCAAGCAGTTTATACGAGAAAAGTCGGCTAGCTCCAAGTTAGCTTTGCTTTCCTTTAAACGGAGATAGAATCAGCGAGATTCACGAGGCAGGGGAGCTTTCCGGTGTCCAGGATGACAATGGTTGATACTCAAAGAAGGCCTAGAAGCGAATAGCCCACACACACACACACACACACAGAGTCCATTATGCCTAGCTCAATTGATTAGAGCGTTCAACCTTTAAAAAGGCACGGACATAAGGAGGGGAAGGGTTTCAGATTCAAGTACTTGTAGGGACATTTTACTATATTGTAATTGAAAGTGATCAATTGTCAAAAGAAAAAATAGAGTGCTCATGCTATTTTTCTCTTTGGCTTGCAGAAGCCTTAGCAATTACAGCTTAAGCTTCTAGGAGAATCGGTCATTTAACACACACACACACACAGAGTCCATTATGCCTAGCTCAGTTGATTAGAGCGTTCAACCTTTAAAAAGGCACGGACATAGGGAGGGGAAGGGTTTCGGATTCAAGTCCTTGTAGGGACAGTTTACTATATTGTAATTGAAAGTGATCAATTGTCAAAAGAAAAAATAGAGTGCTCATGCTATTTTCTCTTTGGCTTCAGAAACCTTGAAATTTCGACAGGCTTTAGGAGAGTCGATCATTTTAACACACACACACACACACACACACACACACACACACACACACACATATATATATATATATATGGAGAGAGAGCGAGAGCAAGAGAGAGAGTCCATTATGCCTAGCTCAGTTGGTTAGAGCGTTCAACCTTTAAAAAGGCACGGACATAGGGAGGGAAGGGTGCAGGTTGAGTCGCCGTAGGGATAACACTACATTGTAATTGAAAGTGTTTAGTTGTCAAAAAAAAAAAAAAAAAAAAGAGTGCTCATGCTTATTTTCTCTTTGGCTTACGAAGTCTTACTTCAATTGCAACTTGAGCTTTTAAGGAGAGTCGATCGTTTAACACACACACACACACACACACACACACATATATATATATATATATATATATATATCTGAGGAGAGAGTGAGAGAAAGTCCATTATGCCTAGCTGGTTGATTAGAGCGTTCAACCTTTAAAGAGCACGGACATAGGGAGAGGGAGTTCGGATTCAAGTCCTCGTAGGGACGGAGTTTATTTTATTGTAATTGAAGTGATCAATTGTCGAAAAGAAAAAATAGAGTCTTTCATCTTTATTTTTTAACTTTTGAACTGTGATCTTAGCAATTGCGAGTGAGAGCTTTTAGGAGAGTCGGTCGTTTACTTAGCAGCTTCTTTACCTTTACACACACACACATATATATATATATATATATATATATATATATATATATATATATATTGAGAGAGAGAGAGAGAGAGAGAGAGAGTCGGGTATGCTGTCTCGGTTGGTTAGAGCGTTCAGCCTTTAAAGAGGCACGGACATAGGGAGGAAGGGTTCGGGTGTTTGAGTCGCCGTGGGATGAGCTGCTACGTTGTAATTGAAAGTGATTAGTTGTCAAAAAAAAAAAAAATAGAGTGCTCATGTTATTTTTTATCCTCCGGCTTGCAGAAGTCTAAGAAATTGCAGCTTGCGTGGAGCTGTCCCTGATCTCAGCACAATAGCCAACCTTAGCTATTTGTAAGTTTTGAGTTTTTCAAATATTCTGTTGACATTTTCTGCTAAAAATACCTCTAGAGGCTGCATTTTCTCTTATGAATGACCACAGACAATTTGTTTCATTTTCTCTTACCTAACCTTTTTCTGGTTTTATGATTTAGAGATCTCAGCTTGAACAATCTTACCGGCCCCATTCCTTCAAATAAACTTTCCGACAATATAACAACCATGTACGATATGATCTTGGTTCTTTCATTGTCAATTAAAATCAAATTGTGATGATAAAAATTTCGCCTTTCGGAATTCGTGATTGTTTGGCAAAATTCCCGTGCAGTGATCTTTCAGACAACCGTCTTAATGGGTCTATCCCGGAAAGTTTCTCAGGTCTTCCCTTGCTCCAGAAACTGTGAGAACCCATCTACTTATTTTCGCTTCTTTTTTACTTTGATATGAGAAAAATTACGATTTTTGCAGAATTATTCCAATATGATTACTCAATTCTTTGAGGTTATTTATTTATTCTGAAAAAAAATTAATATATATTGTGTAAATTATTGCCTATTACAGGTTACTCAGGAATAACTTCTTGTCTGGTTCTGTTTCCTCTGGTATATGGGAGAATATTTCCTTCAATTCAACAGCTAGACTTACAGTGTAAGACCTGGAATCATATTCTTCTTTTGTTCGAGTCACCAAACGAGTCAAGCTACTCGAACTTGACTTGTAAAATACTCGAATTCGACTTGGAGTTAATTAAGTTGAGTTCGAGCTCGAGTAATTTGTCTAGTTGAGTTCGAGCTTGAGTAGTTTAATGCAGTTCGAGTTGGAATTATGTATCACCACAGCTTCGGTACGCTCACTGTCGAGCTTTCTTATTTGTAATTGAGTTGAACTCAAGTCGATTCGAGTTCGAGTATCATAATACCTGGCTCGAGCTACTTGCAAGCTTAATCCAACTTTACTATTTTAATAATCGAGTTGAACTCAAGTCGAGTCGATTTTGAGTCAAGTTCGAGTGTAGTTATTCATTAATTTTTTAATTGATTCGAGCTTTATCGAGTTAAGTTAGAGCAGCTTGACTATCTTTCGAGTTGAGTTTCAAACATATAAAAAAAAAATTAAGTGAGTTCGAGCTTTAGCTTGGCTCTGTATAGACTTGTTACCTTTTTGGTCAGCATCTGCGGTTTAGCTTTGCAGCGCAAAACCCCGTGGTCGTACGGTTTGATGGCGTGTGATAAAAAGACTGATTTGAGCGTTATTTTGAAAGCGTGTGTTAATTTGGGATTTTTTTTTGAAAAAATGTTATTTTGTGACTCACTAATTTCTGTGTGTAATTTGGAACTGCAGTGATCTCGAAACAATTCTTTCTCAAACATCTGGGTGACCTAAATCTCCCGACAAATGTCGCACTCAGGTATCTTATTTTCTTTCCTTAATAATTTGGAGTTCGAACCGAGCCTTAGCAATTCGTACGTGATTAGAATCCACATATTTTATTCTTTCTCGCGTTTATAAAATCCCAGCAGTTGAGATTGAAAGTTCATTTTCTTTATTTGTTCATATATCTCCCTTTTTTTTCATTTGAATCTCATTAACTTTCTTTCAACTTCCAGGCTCCGTGATCCCATCTGTACCAATTCAAACCACCAAACATTCTCCCGTTTTGTCGATCGGATCCGGACAAAACAACTTCGAAATCTCAACAAACTGTCATTTTACTTGTCAAAATCAATCATGTCCAACAGACAATTTCTATGAATATGATCCATCATCCCCTACCTGCTTCTGTGCTGTTCCTCTCCTGATCGGATACCGACTGAAAAGTCCGAGCTTCTCCTACTTCAATCCGTATGAACCTCCATTCGAGAGGTATATAACTAAAGCTCTCAACCTGGAACTGTATCAGTTATACATCGATTCGATTTTCTGGGAAGAACACGTCTGAGATGTATATTAAGCTTTTTCCGACGTATGAGGCTCATCAATTCAATATAGTCTTGAGTTCTTCAGAGAATCGAAGAGATATATTTGCTTCATGGAGATTTCCTGGGAGTGACTTCTTTGGACCGTATGAGCTTCTCAACTTCACTCTCGTGGGACCTTATTCAGAGAGTATGTATTCTATCCTCATTTATTTCTTGGTTAAATGAGTTTTTGGGCTCGGTTTGGAACTCGGGAAGTAGTAAAGGTTACGTTTGGGCAGAGAAATCTTGAGGAAAGAAAAACGAAATCTTTAAGGTGGCTTTTGTTTTTTTTAAGCTTAATCTTTGAATAGACTTTTTTTCGGTTTAATCTTCAAATAGTCTTAATAGTATAAGTATTAAGTTGTTTGTTTTTAATATTGAGTGTAGTACTGTTAGCTCTTCTGCCGATTTAGCACAGTGGTGTTTCATTTTGGAATATGAGCTTTTTACGAATAGAAAAAAAGTCAAATGTTATTTTAATTAGATTTTTTTAAATTTGATAATAAGTCATGAAAAGATTAAAACCATGGTGAATCTTGAAAGCTATTTAGATTTGACAAAAGCCAAAAAAAAAACAAATGCCACCTATGTAAATTTTTTGATTACTCTTGATTTTCCTTTCCCTAGTATTTTTCGGGTTCCAAACCAAGCATTGAAGTACTCCATATGATGATGCTGAAAATGGAAGTTTTCTGTTATGCATATAGAAGATGGGTGAATTTGAAAGCCTGATATATTATCAAACGAGCTATACTTGAACTCGACTCGACTCGAGTTCGACTCGATTCAGCTCGTGAGCAACTCGATTAACTTCGAGTCGAATTCGAGTATTCCATGAGTCGAGCTCGAGTAGCTCACGAGCAGCTTGACTCGTTTATACCCCTAGTTTGAGTGCTTAAGGAACTTTGTAGTCAAATAAAGACTAATGTTTGTTATTTACTTTATGACTCGATTGAAAAACTCAAAGCTCAGCTAGAGCTCAAACTCAATGGAAGCAACACAGATGTTCAAAACTCGATTCGAGAAAAAAGTTGAGCTACTCGAGCTCGACTTGATAGCTTCAGAATCAATTAAAAAAATTAACAAATAATTATCACTTCGAACTACATTTCCGACTCGAAATTATTTCGAGTTCAAGCTCGATTAAAATTTCGCGTGGCTTGGTAGTCGAGTTTCATGATATACTCAGTTCTGACTTGACAAGGTACTCGAGGTCGACTCGATTAACTCCAAGTCGAATTCGAATTCGAGTCGAGCTAAAGTTTTACATTATCTTGAATCTATAGCCTTACATTTTGTATTGTTTTTTACAGTTGATTTTTCATCTCAAGGAGAAAATCTTAGCACAGGAATATGGATTGCAATTATATCGGGAGCCATTGCCATCGCCGTGCAACACATGTCGTCACGGTTCTTATAGTCAGAAGACGTTTTGGGAACAAGAATGCACTCTCAAGAAGGCGCATGTGTAAGTTCAATATAGCTTATCAAGATTTTTATTGTGTTATAAATCCCGGAAGCTTTGATATTGCATGAGAATATGAATTTAAGAAGATAAAAATGTACACAAGGGTTAAAGTTTTTAACATGGTTCAACCAATTATGGCTACGTACACGGATGAAAGAGAATCTCTCTTTCCACAATTCTTGAGAAACACAGAGCACAAGATTTGAGTATCAAAGTATTTCGACGACTAAGAAAAATCACAAAATCACAAAATCACAAAACTCTAGGAGGCACCATACCGAGAAAAATACCTCACAAAACTATCAATCTCTCAAGCAGATTCTCCTGCACACTGCAGATAGCTTTTCTGAACCGTCTCTCATAATTTTTCCCCCTCATAACCTAGAATATTTATAGGGATATTCCTAAAAGCTTTCCTTATTCTATAAACTATTCTTTACAAAAAATGAATTAATACAAATTAGGAATTTAAGACATATTCTAACCATAGTTATCAAGGCGCATAAAGCCCAAGCGCCACCACTCCTTGCTGCAACGCCTCGCCTCGAGCGTTTTCGACCAAAACAATGTCAGTTTGGTCGGATAAGTTGTTTTAACTTATCCAAAACGGCGTCGTTTTGAGTTGTACCTTGAGTTAAAAATAAAAAATAAAAAAAAACTTTGATGCATCAAAACGACGTCGTTTTGGCCATAGATGCCTAATTTTCGGGTTTTCAGCCCCTCTAGCCTTATTTCCGCTATGTTTAAACTCCAAATAAAAGCCCTAACCTCCCCACAACTGTATAATCCTTATAAAAGAAGAGAAAAAGAAAAAAAAAACTAAAATAGCCAAGAAATCGCGAGAAAGTCATGAAAAAATGGGAAACAACCATCATAATTATCATAAAATATATATTCGACATATGATGCACCTCACTTAAAAATAACCCGCTCTTCAAGTATGCCTTACGCCTCAAAATAACTACGATTCTAACATATTACTGACCCATGATATTATTTTCTCTGCTTGGCCCATCTCAATTTCCATGAAAATTGATGATGTCAAACTTCACTTTCAAAGAAATGGGCTGCTGACTACAAACAATTTCAATGAATCAGCCCAGGATTGGGAGAGGAGGTTATGGAAAAGTTTATAGGGGAATTCTACAAGACAACACGGTTGGCTATAAAAGCGAACACAGGAAGGATCTCTCGGGGAAAGAATTCTTGGCGGTCGAGTTATTGTCAGGGTCGCGTCACGGGAATCTGGTTTCCTTGATTGGATACTGTATTGAAGAAGGGGAGCAGGTATTATCCCGTAGGGAAAATTAGTATTAAAATTCTGAACTTTTATGACCTTTGCGTTTAAATCGTGAACAAGAGGTTTGTTTTTTAGACATAGCAACTTTTGGTGAATTTTGTTTTTGTATCCCCAAACTTTCATTTTAGTTGTAGTTCTGGCATCAAAACGACGTCGTTTCGTCGTGCAACGTTGGGGACATGGTAGAAGTTCGGAGTCTTGTTGGGGATATGAGAATAAAATTCATGAAAGTTGTATTTAAAAAGCAAACTTTTTGTTCAGTATCCTTGATTGGATATTGTGTCGAAGAAGGGGAGCAGGTATTATCTTGTAGGGAAAATTAGTATTAAAATCCTGGACTTTTATGACCTTTGCGTTTAAATCGTGAACAAGAAGTTTGTTTTTTAGATATAGCAACTTTTGGTGAATTTTGTTTTTGTATCCCCCAACTTTCATTTTAATTTCGTCGTGCCATATTGGATACAGGATAGAGGTTCGTAGTCTTGTTGAAGATATGAGAATAAAATTCATGGATTATATATTCTAAAGCAAAACTTTTGTTCGATATCATGATTGGATATTGTCTTAGAAGAAGAGTAGAGTATTATCCTAAGGAAAATTAGTATTAAAATGGACTTTTATGACGCCTGCGTTTACCGTCGTGATAAAGTTTGTTTTAGATATAGCAACTTTTCGTGAATTTTGTTTTTGTATCCCCAATTTCATTTTGGTTGTAGTTCTAGCAGTCAAAAAGCAGCGTCGTTTCGTCGTGTCATGTTGGACATGGTAGAGGTCCGGAGTCTTGTTGGGATATAAAAAAATAAAAAACAAAATTCATGAAGTTGCTATGATTAAAAAGCAAACATTTTGTTCGAGATTTAAATGTAAAAGTCATGAAAGTTCTAGATTTTAATACTAATTTTCCCGATCCTTTACTATTTTAATGTGTTTATTGTTTCAACTTTTGTCCTTGCTCACTAGTAGCTTTCCTGCCAACTTTTTGGAACTAAATAGGAAGTGTGCGTTTTTCGGGTTCCAAACAGATTCTAAGGCAGGAAAGGAAAAGAAATACTATGAAAAATAATTTTCTTTTCACCGTGAAAAATATAAAAGAAAGTCAAATATAATCAAAATTTTATATATTTTAATTTAAGTACTTATGTAGTAAAGACAAACAAATAAAATGATTTTGAATAAATATATAGAATTAATTTAGTAAGTTTAAACCTATTATCTATTTTTACATCTAAATTTTCTTTTAACCTTCGCACTTTTATTTTCTTTCTTGTCTTTCCAGGGTTTGAAACCAGGAGCCCTAAGTGTTCTTATTGCATGTGCGAGATGTTGGTTTATCAATTCATGATGGAACCCCTTCAGGGATTGGCTCTGATCGATTCCTATATACTCTTTGATATGACCCATAGGCATGACGGGTTTTTGATTTTGGGTTAGAGTATAATCGTGTTTAGGTCAGTGCGTGTTGACCCATAACCGTTGATCGCAGTTATCTTTCGTGTCAGTCCACATATTACAATTTGACCGTAACCCATTTAATTATTATGTTTTATTAATATTTAATCTAATTATCCTATTATATATATATTTTTTGTACTTTAAATATTGATGAATTAATTATAATTATATTATTTTAAATCACCAAATTAATAAACATGTCTGCATTGTTTGTATCGTGTTACCGCGATTCTTTGTTTGAATTGGGTCATATTTGAATTTGTTATTTCTGACCCGTTTATTGTTTGTGTTCGGGTTGGCGAATACCGTAAATAACATGTTATTGACACGATTCACGAACACGGATTGCCACCCTTAGGTACCAATGCTATGTGGAATTGCATGATTTTCTTATATTCAAATTTCTTTTAGGCTCGGGTCGAACCGAATGCTAGAAAAAGAAAAAAAAAATGTAATAGGGACAAAACTTCTGATTTTCTTATATTCATAATTTTATTTACTTTTGCTAAAAAGCACTAAATAATGGTTAATTACTTGTGATTTTCTTATAAACCACGGATTCAAACCGAGTCACTCCGTCGAGTTCGGCCGCTGCGGCCCTCACCCTCCCATCACCACCACATATCTCACAAAAATTTCCTTTTCAGAATTAGGGTCATAGTTGGTCTCCACAAAATTCTAGTCATTTAATAGTTTTTTTTTTTTAAATATATTATTTTGGGACAAAACTCTTATTTTCTTACACTCAAAATTTTTATTTTTTATTGTTGAAAAGCACTAAAAAACGGTTAATTACTTGTGATTTTCTTATAAACCTTAGATCATACTGAGTCGCTCCAATCAAGTTCGGGCCTTGCAGCCCTCACCCTCCATCGCCGCATGAATCTGCAAAAATTTTCCTTTCATGTTGGGTCATAATTCATGTCGCCACAAAATTTTAATCATTTAACAACTTTTTTTTTAAAATGTATTATTTTAAGACAAAACTCTTATTTTCTTATATTCAGAATTTTTTTATTTATTATTTTTTGGCTAAAAAACACTAAAAAATGGTTAATTACTTGTGATTTTCTTATAAACCCTAGTTCAAACCGAGTCGCTCCAATCGAGTTCGGGCCTTACGGCCCTCACCCTCCATCGCCACTACAGATCTCACAAAAGTCGGGTCATAGTTAGAATTAGCCTACAAAATTTTAGTCATTTAACGATTTTTTTTTAAATATATTATTTTGGGACAAAACTCTTATTTTCTTACTCAGAACTTTTTCTTTTTCCTAAAAATCTCTAAAAATGGTTAATTTCTTGTGATTTTCTTATAATGGGATGCGTGAGTTGCTTCAATCGAGTTCAAGCCTTGCGGCCCTCACCCTCCATCACCATCACTAGATCTCTAAGAAGTTTCCCTTCATGTCGGGTCATGGTGGGAGTCACCACAAAATTCTAGTCATTTAACAATTTTTTAAATATGATATTATTTTAGGACAAAACTATGATTTTTCTTATATTTATTATTATTATTATTGTTATTTTAAAAGCACTAAAAATGGTTAATTACTTGTGATGTGATGTGACAGGAAAACCAAAAAGCCTGATGTTCAGTAGAAGATTACAAATTGCATTAGGTTCAGCGAAAGGAATTCTTTACCTCCACGAAGCACAGCCTCGATATTCCACCGTGATATCAAAGCAACAAACATATACGGATTCAAAGTTTACAGCTAAAGTTGCTGATTTTTTTTGGACTCTGCCTTGCTCCTGATTCTGAAGATGAGGAAGTATATAATGTATCACGCGTTGTCAAGGAACCGTGAAACGATACATGTTTTTGGGTTTGGTTGAGTATAATCATGTTGACTCGCGTAACCCGTTTAGTATGTTTGTTTGTCCCCCATGTATGAAAAAACAGTAGGGTCTAGTGTTGGTCTGGCGAAATTTGATATGACCCGTGAACACAACACAGGTTTTGTGGGTTTGGGTTGAGTATAATTGTGTTTGGGTCTAATTTGTGTTAACCCGTGTAACCCGTTTAGTATGTTTGTTTGTCCCCCATGTATGAAGAAACAGTAGGGGTTTAGTGTTGGTCTGGCAAAATTTGATACGACCCGTGAACACGACACGGGTTTTTATGGGTTTGGGTTGAGTATAATTGTGTTTGAGTCTAATTTGTGTTGACCTGTGTAACCCGTTTAGTATGTTTGTTTGTCCCCCATGTATGAAAAAGCAGTAGGGTCTAGTCTTCAGTGCGGAGGGTGATCGACTGTGAACCGACCTGCGGGTTTTGTAGGTTTGGGTTGAGTATAATCATGTTTGGGTCTAATTTGTGTTGACCCATGTAACCCGTTTAGTATGTTTGTTTGTCCCCATGTATGAAGAAGCGATAGAGTGTAGTGTTAGTGCAGCAAAGGTGATACAACGTGAACATGATCACGGGTTTTGTGGGTTTGGGTTGAGTATAATTGTGTTTAGGTGCAATTTGTGTTGACACCGTGTAGCCGTTTAGTTTGTTTGTTTGTCCCCATGTATGATGTCTAGTCTTTAGTGCAGAGAATTTGATACGACATGGAACACGACCGCGGGTTTTGTAGGTTTGGGTTGAGTATATAATCGTGTTTAAGGTCTAATTTGTGTGACCGCGCAACCCGTTTAGTATGTTTGTTTTATTCCCCCATGTATGAAGAGAAGCGTTGAGAATTTTAGTGTTGGTCTGGCGGAATTTGACATGACCTGCGAATACGACACGGGTTTTTGCAGGTTTTGGTTGAGTATGATCATGTTTGGGTCAAATGAAAAAGCGATGGGAGTCTAGTGTTAGTCGGCAAAATTGAATGATCGGGAACATATTATACTTTACTTTGCAGGTTTCGGTTGAGTATTATCGTGTTTGGGTTAAATTCGTGTTGACAGGTATAACTCATGCATGAAAAAATAGTAGGGTCTAGTGTAGGCTTGACTAAATTTGACACGACTTGTGAACATGACACGATTTTTGCGGGTTTTGGTTGAGTATGATCGTGTTTTGGTCAAATTCATATTAACTCGCATAACTCATGCATGAAAGCGATGGGGGTCTAATGTTGAATTACAGCGAGAATTTGACGACCTGAACCTGACACATGTTATTGCGGGTTTGGGTTGGAGTATGTCGTGTTTGGGTGAATTCGGGTTGACCGTATAACGTTTAATATATGTTTGTCCCCGATGTATGAAAAAAATAGTAGGGTATAGTGTAGACCTAGCAAAATTTGATACGACCTGTGAACATGATACGATTTTTGCGGGTTTGGGTTGAGTATATAATCATCATGTTTGGGTCAAATTTGGTGAGCTTGCGTAACGTCGTGACAAAGCAGTGAAGTCTAGTGTTGGTCTGGCGAATTTGACATGACGTTTGTGAACCGCGGCATGAAGTTTTACGGTTTGGTTGAGTATAGTAATGTTTAGGTCGAGTCGTTTAACGCGCATCTTCGTGCATGAAAAAATGAATGCGATCCCAGTGTTGGTCTAGCGAGAATTTGACATGACGTAACATATTGTATTAATATTGTACCAATCCATAACAATTTGACCCATATTGACTCATTTAATTATTATGTTAATTAATTTTTTAACATAGATTAACCGTGTATATACTATTTGTGTTAAATACTAATAAATTAGTTATAATTGTTACTACTTTAAATTACCAAATTAATAAGCGGGTTATACTTGTCGAATCATGTTATCACGAGTTCTTAATTAGGTCGTGTTTGAATTGTTATTTAAATGGAATTTATTATTTGTGTCGTGTTCGAGGTTGACAAATATTATAGAAAACCTATCATCGACATGACCTGTAAACACGAATTACCACCCCTAGTCTAGTGGATCAAAAACTGAGATTTAGTGTTCAATAAAAGTCTCATTTTTTCCACTTCCCGCTTTAACTTCTATGTTCTTGTTAACTATAGTATCGAACAAGAACATAGAATTTGATTATTTTTATTATACATAAGACATGAAGAATTTGATTTAAGTGGTTCAATTACCGGGAAAAAAAAATTACGGATCAGGTGAAAAAGTATTCATTGATTAGTCATGGTAGTATATTGGCTAGTTATGATAGTACATTCACTAGTTATGGTAGTACGTCAATGTACATTTATTTAATGTGATGACTCTTGATGCATGATCTGCTGCGAGTTACGTCGGCCGGAATAAGCTGCTTGACTCGTAAGTTGACGAGACAAAGCGTGTATATAGTCTTGGGGTTGTATTGCAGGAGCTCATAACGGCTACCCAGTATCGCACGTGAACATTGTCAGAAATTAATTTCTAACACTGAAGTTAGGAGCTTTTAGGAGAGTTGGTCGTTTAACATGATATTGGAGCTTGGTTATTGCTTTGAGGTCCAGTCAGAGCCACCTTCACGCAATTTGAAAGCCCGCTGTGCTTGAACTTTATCGTTTGTTTGACTCTCATGTGCGTGAGGGAGGGTGTTAAGAAAATCATGATATTCACTATTCATATGAAACCCGAATCCTATAAGTTTGAACTTTTACGAGAGTCGGTTGTTCAAAAAAAAAAAAAAAAAAAAGCGAGCCTCGATCCCCAAAAAACTGTATCATTGGTTTCAGGTGAATACTTCTCTTCAGCTGGGCATGGTCTCCTCCATCATAGATGATAAAATGGGTTCTTCTCCTTCTGAATGTGTTGAGAAGTTCTTATATTTAGCTCTCCGGTGTTGCCTGGACAGGCGGAGGACCGGCCATCTATGCTAGACATCGTCCGGGAGCTTGAAAACCTACACGAGGCGATTCAGCTTAAAAATCAGCAGAAATCGAAACCCGGTTCTTAGAATCCTCATCATATTCTGGGAAATCATTATCGCTTCATCTTCATCCCCTCTGTGAACAAGTTCATATTCGATCAGTATACGTCAAGTGACCTTATCCCGGTGCCATTAGGCGATCGTGCCCGATAACACCTTAGACCTTCCCTCTATTTTCCTTAAGTTTTGTCCATAATATTGCATTTTTCGAAAAAAAAAAATTATCAAAAATGCACAAACTAGTGCGATGCGGGGGCACGTGGATTACGTCCCCAAGCGAAAGCGCGTCTTCATGCTTCACGGTTTTGAAGGTAGTATCTACTATGTTTTAAATTTAAATTTAAAGTCGGTTTTACATCTCAAAAACAGTATAAATAATGCAAAATATATGGTTGTGCGGTTTCGCAAAAATAATACGTGTTTGGTGGTCTTCTGTGATAAACTGTATGTTCTACTATGTTTTAAATTTAAATTTAAAGCTACAGTCAGTGACTCCGATTTCGGTAAGATGTAATCCACGGAGCCCGGATTCACTAATTTGGGCATTTGTTCGCTTTTCAAGCTATTTTGGTAAATTTTTTTTTTTTAAATATTATGGGAAAAATTATGTATATCAACTTCTTATGTAAATTTTGTATAATGTCAACTGGGTTTTTATTCCTAATTTGTAAATATAGGGTTGGGTATGGTTTCATAGAAAATAATTGTGTAATTAAATTTGAGAAATTGAAACTTTTTATGTAATTAAATTTTTCTAAAATTATTTGTGAATAGTTTGTTGGCAATTATGTAAATTGCCTTTTTTATTTATTTAAAGAACATTGCTATTTATGGCAAGTCATGTTATTAGATAGAGTATAAATATATTTATTAAATAAGAATTTGGATCTGTTTGAGAAGTGCTTCTAAAACAACTCTCAAGAAATAGTTTTTTTTTTTTAAAGTCTCATAAATACTTGGTAATAACAGTTCAAAAAAAAAAGTCGCGGGGATAAGTCTAGTTGGATGGATTTTGGAAATATGTTCTTGAAAATAATTTTTGAAAACACTTTTGTTATTTTAAATTTAGTGTTTTTATGTTTTTCAAAAAAAAAATGAAACCAAACATATTTTCCGTGTTTTCTTATTTTTGAAAGTAGAAAGTAGTTTTCAAAAACAGCAAACAAACCATCCCTAAGATTTTTCTTTTGTCGAGTCCCAGTTGAGATAGTTTTTTAAATCTATTCTTGAAAATAATTTTTGAAAACTTTTTTTTTGTTATTTAAATTTAGTGTTTTTTATGTTTTTCAAAAAAAAAAAAAAAATGAAAACCAAATATATTTTCCCTGTTTTCTTATTTTGAAAGTAGAAAGCAGTTTTTAAGCAATGAACAAACCATCCCTAAGAATATATATATATATTTTTATGTTTTTAAAACAAATTTTCATTTAAATTAATTCTAAAAAAAAAAATTGGGACTCTCGGAGGACTATTTCTTCCACCAAACCTCTTTCAACAAAGCCAATATAATTAAAATTATTTACAATTTTATATCTTTTAAAGTCATTTAATATTTCTATAATAAAGGAAAATAAGTAAATTTGATTTTAAATTTTATAAAATAATTTATTAAACTTGAATCTATTTTTATTATATTTATATTTCTTTCTTGGAATTTTACTATAAAGTAGTAGATTAAGGACAGAATCCTTCAGATTGATTTTTTCTGTAGAGTATAAAAAAAAATGATTAGTTTTTCTACCTATTAAAGCATTTTTTATTATAGTAGAGAAATACATAAGATAATAAAGTAATAATAATATTAATAATCATAAAAGTCAAAATCCCACCAACAACATCTCAACCATAAAAGCATAATCATTACCTTTTCATCATTCTTGCTGAAATCATATTTTCATTTTATTTTTGTTTAAAAATTAAATTTAAAAATGAAAAATCAAGAACATTTTAGCCCTTTCTTTAAAAATGTAAAATGAGGCATTAAAGGGAGAATTAAGTTATGGAACCTTATTTTAATTTATTTGAAAATTTATGAATAAGAGGCGCAAAAGCCCGATCTGGATAAAACCGTTTAAAAGAGCAGCGAATTGATAAAAGGGTGCGTATGCGTGAGTCCTATCTTAGTGAACAAGATGTATCTTAGTGAAGGTAGTACAAGGTTCGTAGGTAATGCCGGTCGCGTATAGTGCGGCTCTTTATGAATATTTTAAATCTGAAATTCTCAACTTGGTTTTAGAAATTTTCAAATAAATTGAATTTTTGGAATTTGTCACTTTTAATCTAATTTCTCAAAATATTTTACCCATTATTTTTTTTTAATTGAAAATAGTATAAAAAAAACCCTAAACTTTTGTTTTTATTTTTTATTACAAATGAAGTCTCAACAACTTTCCAATTTGTATCAGATCCTCTATTTACAATTAAAAAAAAAAAAATCGAGTTCAAGTTTTTTATGTTACTCAAGTTATATGAAAAAAAAAAAACTTAAAAGTTCAAGGTTTTTTTACATTATTTTCCAGTGTTTCAAAAATCAGATCAAATTGGCAGATCGGACCGTCGATGGTGATCTTTTCGGTCCCGATTTAATCTAATTCGACCCATAAACCGTGAATAGGTGACTTTCAGATTTGATGCACATTTTGTGGTTATAAAAATATTAGTATTTTTAAGTGTTTCAAAAAATCAAAGCGAATCGATCGTCGAGCCAGATTGTCGGTGACCTTTCGGTCTCGATTTAATCTAATTCGACCATAACACATTGAATATGTGACTTTTTGATTCGAGTCACCGTCCGGTTCCCCATAAAACCTTTGTTGGTATTTCGGTGTTTCAAAAATCAACAGAATCGTCGATCGAACCATTGATCGTGACCTTTCGGAATCGATTTAATCTAATTAGACCCATAGCGTGAATAGGTGTTTTGAATTCAGGTCACCGTCGGTTTATAAAATAACTACTAACGAAGTATTTTCTGGTGTTTCAAAAATCAAGCGAATCGTCGATCGAGCGGATTCATGGTGACCTTTCGATCTCGATTTAATCTAATTCGGCCCATAGCGGTAGACTAGGTGACTTTTTCGATTTAGTCACACATCCGGTTCTTATAAAACTCTTCACTAGTATTTACGGTGTTTCAAAAATCAAGCAGGTCGATCGAATCGTTGATCGGTGACCATTAGAATCTGATTTAATCTAATTTGATCCATAAACCATAAATAGGTGACTTTTCGAATTAGGTCAAATTACAGTTAGAAAACACGACTAGTATTTTCCTTTTTTAAATTAAATAAAATTAAATAAGTATTTTTTTCTATATATAAAGCTATGGAATTCGATGAGGCAGACAGTGCTTCACCAGCTTTGTATAAAATCACTTATCATTGATTCGCATTTTCCTTAAGGTGATCGATCCCATTTTTCCCTTTCATACGTTCTTTGTTTTGATTGGAATTAGGGTTAGGGTTTTGAGATCTTCCTTGTTTGTCGCCGAATTCTTCACGATTTACGTGTTTTGTTTTCTCGATCCAGGTTCTGTTTTGCGATTTGAATCGAGTCAGGAATAATTCTGATAGATGATCAGATCTTCCATTCGGCCTCACCAGATCTCAGCCACAAACACCGCCGTCTCCGCCCACACTCCGCCCTCACGCCGCCCTACTTTCCTGCTAGAATCCTCTCGCAGCCTCTCAGTCCATGTCCTCGATCTCACCCCTCAGGAGTATCTTGAAATTTGGCGGTGACGGAGGAGATTCGACCGGCCACGGCGGCAGAAGTGGTGGTGGTGGAGATGGCGGAGATGGCAATGGAGTTTCGGGTGGTGACGATGGAGGATTCGGAGTTTTCGGAGGCCCATTCCTCGGTGGCGTCCCAGGGTTTCGGTCGATCTCAGGTTCCGTTCAGGGGTTCTCATGGGAGGAGCTGGTGGGAGTCTCTCTGGTGTCGGCGACATGGGCGTCTGGCCAGAACCGGCCTCAGCCAGGCTCGATTCGTCTTCTCTTTCGTCGTCGGATCGATCATGAACCGTCCTCATGTACCTCCACCAACCCACGCGGCGTCCTCCCGTCTGACACAGTAAGTATGGATAGGAGAGAATTTTCTAGCACTATATAAGTATAGATTAAATGCCAGCGCAGTAGGCCAGCGTTTTAAAGTCATGAAAGGGATGCGCGGGCTGAAAGCGACAAATGTAAAACGAGAAAAATTCAAATTTTTACGAAAAGGTAAGCAGTGAGTCGATCAAAAATCCGAGTACTTTCTACATCTCGGTTAATAAAGCGGACTTAAATCGTTGAAATCGTGCTTTGCGAGGAAATGTTGATTCACCGCGCTGGTACGTCGAATTAAGAGATAGTAAGATTTGCGTTTTAAGTGTTTAGGGTAGTAGGAGCGCTTGGCATGGGTTGAGTGGCTCACGTTAAGTACGTGTCAGCAGAACAAGTCAACGAGTCAGCCAGGGCTCATGTGGCGTGTATATGTTGGAGAAATCTGAAGTTGTGGATAAATGGATAAAGTGTCAGGGAGCGATGAGAGGTTGACATGTGGCAAAAGAAGTACTCTCCCACTTGACCCATCTTGGACCAACAAATGGGAGAGAGGAAAGAGAAAAGTAAAGAGGAGCTTTAAAGAAGTTCTACATGCTCTAATTTTCCGGCGTCGGATCTTCGGTTTACGAGGCAAAGAAAAGTTAGTAAATTTCTGAAGGCAAAAATGAGAGGCAGATAGAGGCTTTGACAAACTCGAAAGTAGAGAGGTTTTCTCCTACTTTGTTTAGTCTTTAAATTTAAAAACCATCATTATTGTTATATTGGTCGGAATGGCCTTGCGTTTAAGTCCGAATCTGGGAGTAGTGCTTGGGTTTGAGGATCATTTTTCGGATAGTTAATTTGGATTGTTTTGGGTGATTCCAAGATGAATTGTCGGACCATTGATGGCCCATGTGTCTTTGTTATGTTATTACTAAAGTTGAATAACACGTTGATTTGTGTAAATTATGTTAGTATATGCATGTTTGATATATTAACATGAATTAGTATGGAAATGGCATATTGCATTTCATATGGACGTGGACATCATAGAACAGTAGGTGTGAGTGCATGACATGAGTTCGGATGGTTGACCAACAATTATTTATCGGAGTATATGCACTATGTGTCTGTCAGAGAGTCGTCCACAGAAAATTGGCTTTATGAGTATGTCACAAATATATATATTAGAGGGTTGTCCTTGGCCAAACAATATCTTTGTTTGAAAACGATTTATCATACATGTGATTGCATATATGGGGAGTCGGTGAGGACTGAGGCATGGAGACGGAGACACGTAGACATTCAAGTAGGAATATGCATAATTTGTTGAATGCGTGTGGGTTCTCATTGCATGAGAACTTATGTAGGAAAATTCAAGCTACTGGCATTCTTTCGCCCAGTCGTGGGAATAACAATTTAGTGTCGGATGCAATGACGACCGCTCATCAGGACCTCGGTTGTGAAGGAAGGGGCCAAATTTGGCCTAGTTTTGTATTTTTGTAAAATCCTGCAAAATTGGAAACCCGGTTTTTACAGCAAATATTAATTAAAAAGATAAAATTGTAATTGAACTGTGTTTTGTATAATAAATACATTTTGCGAGTTTTCCAGTTCGATGGCTGTAGTAACAAGGCTAATTTATGTTGATTTTAGAATGTATGACAGAAGAAAGTCAGGGGACGAAAATGGGGTAAATTACCCCCATTTCCAATCTTGGGTCGTGACACTGTAGTGGTGTTGCGACATGAGGCTGCGGTGTACGATGGCGTGCTGTGCATGTAGAGACCATGCTTAGGAAGAGCTTGTCGTGTGACCCTCCTTGGGCCAACTCTATCGGCTCTGAAGGTTTGCAGTAGCGGCGAGGTTAGCTCACCACGTGTGCGTGAAAGAGAACTTAGTGTGGCGACAAGGTGTCAGGCGCGGGGGCGTGTGAGTGGCCAGCCGCTTATCGCGCGACCAGACGCCCGGCCTTCAGCGAAGGATACAGCCAGCGACGGGCTTCTAATGTTTAATCGCGACCAGACTTTGGAACTCTGTAGCGACAGTTTTCCTGTCTCGATAGAATGCATGAGTCCCATGTTACCGCGAGTTTCTTGTGGCGGCGGCGTGGGCTAGGATGGCGGCGTGGCGTGAAGTGTCGCGTGATAGCACGCCAGTGTGGCGGCGGTAGTGGCAGCGGCGCGATCTGGCGGCCGGCGTAGTACCGCGCGCGACAACACCGCAGTGCGCGCCGCGGCGGCCTGCGATGTCTGCGCCGCGTACCTGACTCTGCGACGATTACTGCATGGAGTTCTTGTTGGGGGACCTTTGATAAAAAAAGAGTCTGAAAAATGACCCCGGGGTGGTCGTCACAGACCCGATATTATGGTTAGGTCGGCTCGTTCTGAGAATGATATCGGTGTCAATCCTCGACCTTGATGTGGGGAAATACACATTACATGTGGCCCAGTAGTTAGCTTTGATATAGGGAATGTTTGTGCATCCAGCATCCAAATATGGGGAGAAAGTTCCTATCGCTATATAACTATGGACTCCTCTCAACTTAGTAGATGAGTTTTAAAGCCATTAGGACCAGTTGGGCCAGTAGACAAATCTACATAGTTGTATTGATCGTTACAAAAAATGTTAATAAACTAAATAATTCACCCTCGAAATCACATAAAATTCCTTAAGATTAAAAGTCTCTTAAATAAACTCATGTCTTAATATTCCACTAACCAATCATCATTAGATGACACAAGTACTATATTATCCACAAAAGAGTATAGATAAACCACTTAATTAGAATAGGAATTTGTGTAGCACTAAACTAAACATAACTAATATGTCACTCATCTACTCTCGATCTAAACTTCTCATCAAGATCAAAAGATGAATTTTTGGGTTGTACCATGACCTTCCATGGCTTCAAGCATGATATGGATAGTTCTACACCTTGGCTTTCTGCTAGTCCAAATCACCCCTAGTGAATTCCGAATGAAAAGATACGGCCTTGTAAAGTTAAGAGAGGATTTTCCAAAACACCACATGCAGTACCTCTCAATGTTTGTCAATTTTCATTCTACCTAGTGGACTCCAACGACTCCAAGTTTGATATAGATAGATTCTACTCTCTCTAAGCTTTCCGTATAGACCAAAATCATTGCATTTGGAGGTCAGATGAAAGAGTTATGATCTTTTGAAGTAAAAAGGTGTTCACCACAATGAAGCCATTGTTCGCCATAGTGAAGGCCTTCACCGAGGCGAAAGTGCCTTCGCCTTGGCGACTAGAAGCCATCTGAAAGAAGCTCTTTGCCGTTGGGGCGAATATTGTGAACCTTGCAAAATTAGCCATTTTGGCCATTTTTGACCATTTTGCCTTTTCAAAGGCTCATTTCCTAAAGCGCATAAATTTGGGGTTCTTGGAGCTTGTCAAGGTTCGGTTTTGGTGGGAGAAACGCCTCAACCAAGGTTTCTCCTCTCTTCTTTAACCGAATCACTTTAGGGTTTGCGTTTTTGTCTTCTACTTTGGATTTGGTGTAATATTGAAGAATCTATCAAGCTAGAGTACCTCATTTCAACCTTGGAGCTGAGTTTGAGTATTTCTCATCTACATGTCGTTTGTATCTTTAACTCTCCTCTCTTCTCATTTCTTTCATTATTATGGATGTAATAGACATGATTTTGATAGATTGCGGGTTGTAATGGTAAGTGAAAACTTTTCATACAGGGTTGATTACTAGGGTGATGTTTGATTTATATATGTTTCAGAATGGTTTGTGAATTTGTGCTGCATTGATGTTGGTTGGTGTAATCTTTAGGATTATTATGGTTTTAAGCTAATTAATTAAATGCAGAGTTGGTCTTGATCTCATACTAGGGCATCCTTGGTGATGCTTGGATTAATACTAAAATCTAGTCGAGTCTCTTGGGTATGAATTAGTTAATTGAAATATTAATTAACCTAAATAAATAAATCTAAGGAATTAGGAATCGCAATGTAGATGGATTTCGATTTAGAATTAGCGTCATATCGACATTATGTGAGGATCGTATGGGTGAGAGGTGGTGATCAGCGTAGTACGACCGTCTTTGTGTATGGATCGAGAGGTGGCCAAATAGGATTCGATTAAACTCCTTCTTTAGAAAAGTATCGTTTAATGGCGCAGATGAATGAGAAGGAGAATAGGGAGTTGATGTGAGAAATTGAGGGAGGCAGTGAGTGTTAAGCATAAATATCGTGTTCCTTGGACAAGCATGAGTATATCGTCACTTAATTAGGACTTCATAAATATAAATCAAATGCATAAATAGAAGCGATCAATCCAAATACCCTTTCTTATGTTAACTTTTCTTCCAAAAGATTAAGCTACCGTTGTATAGTGAGGAATTGATCGTCTTCTACTTTGTTTGTTTTATTTTGTTTTAAAGCGCTTCTGAGGCGTGGAGTTCTTTAAATAGTGAGCATTTGAGTAGTCGAAGCGCTCGATTTTATTAAAATACACATTTTTTTATGAGATCGATATCTGGAGCATTAATCCATTATATCACTTATGATCCGTACGTCCGTGGAAAATCCTTCTTACTGTCTCTTTGAAAGAGGATAAGTAAATAGATAGATTCATTAATTCAAATTTTGTTTTTTAATTTCATTGATTAAATGAAGATAAGGTTGCCCATAAATAATAAACTCTATGGCTGACTACATAAAATAAATGAATACATATTTCATGTCAATCACATCAATCTATTATCATGAATAGAACATATATCAACCATTTTGTTTCTATTAAGATCTTTTGAAATGTCAAATTCTTTATTTAAATAAATTTATTTAGAAACATTAACAAAAATGTTAGTATTAAGCTCACCGTATCTATGTGATGAAATTGTTTTAAGAAAAATTAATACATATTCAAGTCAATCACCTCAATCTATTATCATAAATTAACCATTTATGTTTGTATTATGATCTTTTTCCAAGTCAATCACATTAATCTATTATCATAAATTAACCATTTATGTTTGTATTAGCAATTATGATCTTTTGAAATATCAAAACTGTAAATTAAAATGAATTTCTTAAATTGGTTCACAAGTAGATTTTAAAAAAATTTGATCAATTTTTTCATTTTTCCCACTCTCAATCTAAAATATCATTAATACCCTTTGAAACTTTGAAAAATATTTTTTAACTGACGTGTTCCATTTTAACATTATTTCTTGTTAATGTTATTTCTTAAATTTTTTGTTAATATATATATATATATATATATATATATATATATATATATATATATATATATATATATAATTGATATTTTTGAAGGAGTACGATATTATGGGTGAGACCTCTTCCACTATTAGACCTAATCCTCCACCAAAAGTATAACATCTTAAAAAAAACGATTCGAATATTTTTAAAAAAATAGATAAATTTATTGATTTGATAGAATGAAATCGAAAGTGTTAAAAAGCTTTTTATAGAATATCGCGATATCAGTTAACGATAAAATGGTATTTCCCGAGGCGCTCTGTATTTGATGACAAAAAAATCATGGTGTCATGACGTGCTGGAGCGATATTTGATCGATGTTTATCACCGGTCAGACTTTTATCATCCAGTATCAGCCCATGGCGCGTAAAAGTCGATATGGCATCTTGGCCGTTATAGTAAATGATAAGGTCGTAATAAAAAATTAAATATGGTCGATAACAAAAGCGTGAAAAAAATAAAAGAAAATACAGTCGATATGAAAGAAGCGGGTTTTATTTGAAAGAAAACTCGATCACGAGAAAAAACGATAATGAAAAAAAAAAAAATCAACCCTACTTGAAAAAAATGATATTTTAAAAGTTTACTAATGTGATATTTATAAATTGGTCCATCGATAAAGATATATAAATTTGATGCCCTACAAACCAGACAACCTAAAATAGATAAATAAATGAAAAGGGCCATATATTTATTAATATTTAAATTTGACTCACCTTTCATTTTAACGTACACCATTTCTTTAAAATTTATTATACATATATATATATATATATATATATATATATATATATATATATATATATATATATATATATATATATTATTTTCATAAGACCTTTGAAAAAAGTTAGGTAGTGATATTTCAGCCGTGTTTGGTGAACTAAAATAATAAATATAAATTAATTATTAATCTTATTATTTTATTTTCAGCTCTTATCCAAAACTAAAAAAGACTTATGGTCACCACGTTACGTTTTATTGTAACCTAATCCCACCATTAACTGCTTATAACAAAAAATATGTTTTTTTTAATTAAAGGAAAATATAAATTCTTAATAATATTGGATAAAGATTTGTAATAATCTTTAAAGTTAACATTTGTAATATTTTTATTAACGTCAAAATTTTAAATGTATAATATTAATATCTTTTGGCTCAAATAGTTCAATGTTGTATTTGCTTCTCTATATATATATTTTAAAAAAGATAAATTTATTGATTTAGATTAATAATACAATTGATACAAACATATAATCGAAAATGGTAAAAAATCTAGAGGATGTGGCGTATTGTCTTAATGTCGGTACCGAAACATGCGATACGTTTGATGTCCAGAAAATCGTAGAATATCTAATATTGGAGCTTTGTAAGTAGCGTATTGATGAATATGATTCGATTACGATAAGTATGTCGAATCGAGCTGTCGTGAGCATTGAAAGCTATGAAGAAAATTGTAGTCAGCGATCTATTCTGGCATATGATAGGTCAGCGAAAAAACCACGAAAAATAAAGGCAAACTCATGTCGGTGTGGAAAACCCCTTATTGAAGAAAATATAAATCTGTCTGCCTTTTTAATATTCATGATTTTCTAAATCAATTCATTTAAATTGGAATAAAATTATTTTGGATTTATGGCATGGGTGTTTAGTAAATAGTTTTGAAAATCTTTGTCACTTGAGGAAAAATGGCAAGCCTTTTTTGGGTTTATATCTTAAGAACTTCGTTTTATGGGTTCAATAAGACTTGAGAAAAGGGAGGCCTTTACTTGTAGCCTTGAAGAAATTGCTTTCGAGGAAATCAGATTTTGATGCGAATCGATGGATCGGGTTCTGGCTTCGTTTTGGAAGAGTTTAGCCCGGTCGTGAAACACAATTGATGATGAGTGGCACCGTTTCGGACGGACGTCGGTCGGAGAGGATCATCTAAACTTTAAAGGACATGTTATGGGCATGTGTCCTTGATCTCAAGGGTAGCTAGGAAGAGCATTGACCGCTTAGTAGGTCGCGCCTGTGATAGTTGTCGGTGAGCATACGGATAGCGCCTGCAGTATTTATGGGAGGCCTTGTCGATCTTGGTTTGTTGAGGCGAGGTGGGAAAGAGTATCTGGTCCAGAATTTGGTTAGCGACGTGTTCCATCTTAACATTATTTTTGTTAATGTTATTTCTTAAATTTTTGTTTATATATATATATATTAAAAGTAACTCTATCTTAAAAAAAAAAGCGATTCAAGATATTTTTTTTTTTGAAAATAGATAAATTTATTGATTCGATAGAATCTGAAAATCGAAAGTGTTAAAACTTGCTTTAAGGATGTGTGTCCGAGTTAACGATAAAAATGATCATTCAGAGACACTGCGTTTGATAATAAAAAAATGCAGATTAACTAGATTCGAGATCTTTATAAATGCTTGGAAATAATTTGATTTGATGACTTTCTCGGATCAAGCACACTCATCCAGGCCCTTGACCACAAAAGCCCAGTAAGGAAGCCAACCATTGATGACATAACTACCTTCGCGACAATTTACCATTTTCATTTTGAAAAAAATTACAATTTGCAGGGTTTACATTCTTCCCCAGCAAAGTGTCCCAGAATTCACATTCACATTCACGTCCCCGAATTCTGTCCCCGTGAGAAGATGTTTCCATATCAATTCCAATTCCACCTTCTCTTATGTGTCTCTAACCAAATCTGGACCCGTAGAGGTTCTCTCTCCCACCTCAGATCCAACCTGAGCCGAGAAGATCAATGAGGCCTCCCATATGAGTGTCGTAGGTGCCGTCTGTAGGCGAATTCAGCTGAGGTAAATCTTTCTTCCTAGCTACCCTTTAGATTAAGGGCAGCATGCAGTAGCATGTCCTTTAAAGTCTGGATGGTCCTCACGGTGGCCGAATCTATCACGTGGATGGCATTGATCATCATCTTGTGTCCTCATATTGTTTGGAAACTCTTCGAAGTGTCGATAAACACAGGATCAGATCTAATACTATAGATATTGGTACTCCATTATGGCAGGACAATCTCCGTATGTACAACTGCAGAATTCCTCGAGTGAAGGTCATCCGCGCCAGCCCGGTGTGCCCGACTTGTGGCGGTCCGCTATCACACACCGTCGTACGCGTGATGTACGTGGAAAGTGAGTCACAAATCCATCATTGATATGCTGCGGCCCCACACTCATCACACTCGAAAGGGTACAGGTAATCTGTTGGCCTCGGGTGCTTTCCGACCTTTGCTGGCGACACGTGAGACAGCAGTGAGCAAACTCCCAAGCGTGTTTCTTCATCCACTCTGAAGTAAAACTAGCGGCGAAGATCATGGTACATATTCATGCCACTTTGATGCATGGCAAAAAAGCTGATGGAACTCATGAGGATCTCTTATAATTTTGGCGGGAACCCTGGCTCTTCACATGCAAGAAACTACCATGGAGTGTGAATGGCCCGGCCTTTGTCACTGTCAGGCTTACTCTCGGTCCACTGATGGACAACTATCTACATCATCTATCCATGGGACTGATCCACTTTCGATAGGGAAGGTGTCTAACCTGATAAGTACAATGATGATACATGCTTTTAGCCCTTTCCAACTCGTATTTTGCCCATAGTTGTGTAAATTGGTGCGCGGCTTTCTTTTCTATTTTGCTCTTGAAGGTTGTTCAATGTTCCTTGCTTGTTTTGGAAGTGTGGCACAGTCTTTAGAGGATAGCCGTGTTTGAAGGAAGCACTTATGCGCGTTTTCACTTCAAGAGAGACGAATTTCTAAATGGTCACTAGCCTACTCAAATCTTGTTCTTTCTCTCTCCTCAACCTAAGGAATGGTTCCCCAATGTGATTGAGGACTTTCAAAGTTACAAGGATGATCATTCGAGGTTTTATGCGCCAACGGGAGGTTCCATGCATCTAAGGAGTGAAATTATACAAAAAGTGAAGGTGAGTACCGGTACTGGAAATGTAAGTACCTGTACTCAAAGTTGTTAAAGGTGTAGAGGAAAGGTGGGTGATCTTGGATATTTGATCTAGATACTCGAAGTGTTAAGGCTAGTGGATGAGTCTTTGGTACTAGAGAGTGATCTTAGGTCACGGTGCCTGCGAGATTCGACTAGGTGTGTCAGAGTATGATATTTGTGCAGGGGCACGGTTGTCCTTGCTCACTAGTTCGATGTGGCTGTTTGGGGGAGGGAGGTGGTTTTGGTCTCTTTGGCGGTTGAGTTGAAGACAGCTCTCTTTGGAGTGGGATGAAATAAATTGTTTCGGGACGAAACGCATGCACAGACAAGTCGTGAACACGTATACGACATGGGCGAGTCCTTAAGTTATGGACAAGGTTAGTAAAAATCGGATTTTTGGGAGGAAAGTAACAAACGGTTGGGACCATGGGAGAGCAAGAGGAGAGAAAGAAAAAGTCAGACTTTGCTCTTGGATCATGGAGTTAGTCAGGCGAGAGAACTAATGTTCATCGCCTCGGCGTAGATTCTGTGATGTGTACCAAAATGAGGGATTTCACCGAAGATCAAATGGGGAGATTTAGGGAAATCGAGATTTCGGGTTAAGGGTGTTCTTGGGGACCTCCTACGTTTCTACCTCGCTTCAAGAGGTAGGGATTCTTTCTACTTTGGTTTTAATTTCATCATTTGGGTTGTTTTAAGGGAGGATGTTGTGTAGATGTCCAAAGGGCCTATTTGGCTAATTTTTTGACAATTTAAAAACGGTTTATGGCCCTTTTTATGGCCTATTTGTGGTTGGTTTTGTGGGATTGTGAGTGTTTATGGCATGTTCGAAAAATTGTTTTAGGGGCTGTTTGGATTAAAAATCCGATTTATGACTATTAAAGGGCTATTTGGACTATTTAAAAACGGTTTATGGCTGTTTTTATGACTTGTTTGTAACCGGTTTTGTGAATTGGTTTGTGATTGTTTATGGAATGTCAAAATCTTGGGCGATTATGTTGCCACCAATGGCTAATTCATCCCGCCATGGTTTGTAGAGACCCTTTTACGCACTCTACATGAGTTGAGTGTATATTCTATCCATCAGACCATCTTGTATGTTTATGTGTTAACATATTAGTTTAGGAGGTGGATAGAATTTTGTATTGAATTACTCCTTTATGAGCTTATGTTTGTTTGATTTTGTTTGATAAAACAAGTTACCTTTACATAGTTAGGTAGCCACGACATCCTTATTTATTTATGATTTATGTAGATAATTTGTAATAGGTTTTCTTATGGGATGTAGTTTTATGAATTTGTAATTTATATTATAGATAGTCTTGTAAAAGGATGTGTTTGCGCGCCGCCTACTATGTTCGTAAACTTGTTTTAGCATAGGCTCAGTGAGATATCCATTTGGTACCCTTAGTGGGTCCTCGTGTTTAATTTCTATATCTTGTGGATGTAGATGTGATTAATTTCATGAGAAATTTTGTTCATAAGATAATTTGTAAGTATATTCTCAACCTACTCAATTGGGAGATGATTAGGAGCTATGCGATTTTGATCTTGATGAGTAGGAAGGGATAATAATTATAATTAAATTCGAGAAACCAGAGATAAAGAATATCACGATTAATATTAATGTCAACTGCGCATTATTAATGTAGCTATGACAACTAGAATCATGTCGATAGAACTTAACTAAGTTGATAGTAGTGGCACAAACTACGACATGTGGCATAGAAAGATGGAATTCCTTTTGATTGAACATGACCTTTCCACTTATTTGACCACTGCGATGGTGACACCTATTGAGGGTGCGGGCACTTAGGCCCAATACCGTCGTGACCTTAAGACTTTTGAAGCTTGGACTAAGAAGGATTGTCGTACTCGCTATATTATCTTTGAATAGCATGCGATGACCTCGTAAAGTTTGAGAACTTTCCCTCTTTGCTGTAGTGCGTGTGGGAACAATTGAAGTTCACTTTCGTGACACCTCGTCGCGGGAGCTTAGGAGCTTGGTTCTGAAAGTTGAGACGCATCGTAAGGACTGAGTTTGAATGGTGAGCATCTTGGGGGGGATGTCGGTGTGATTGAATCTAAATCTTGGGGGCATATCCTTATTGATGAGCAATGAGTCCGGAGTTGTTATCGAGTCACTCCAGGATTCATGGCTACACATAAACCAGACCTTCACCATGATGAGAACATAAAATTTTTTAAAGATATATCTTGTCATGTGGAACAGGCGGATCTCATTGTAGCGAACCGGGCGCACCCGGCTTTCTCACTAAAGCGTCTGCCTTGAGACAGTGGGTTTAAGTGCAAGAAGGGAAGGCAATGGTGCACCTGACAGGGGAAAGAATAGTGGAGGAGGCGGCAAGGTGCGCACAAAAGAATGCTAAGCACGGAAGGCAAGCGTGGAACAAATAAGGTCAAATGCTTTAGCGCGGAAGAAGGGGCACTTCACTCGTAATTGCATTGAGCCGAAGAAGGTAACAAACTCACTCACTTTTAGTAACATCGTGTATGTTAACATGTTTAGTTGGTCATTCTCTCACTGATTGGATTGTAGACACGAGGGCAACCAAGCGTATGGCCGAGATCTCGGGTGGGGTGCGTAGATTATCGCCGTGTTCCTAGAGGCACCTGAAAGTGTTCACGGAAATGAGTGCTAGTCAGAGATCTTTGTGGAGTTAGTTCGTACTGACTTCACTTGCGCTTTGGTCGCACTCTGCTTCTTCATATTGAACTCCATGTCCAAGGGAATCCAGCAAAATGCATTATCGATTACTTCTTTGATTAGTTTTGGTTTTCTTTTGAATTTTTGAATAATGGTTTGGTTATATTTGCGGATGGAATTTTATATGGACATGGATCATTTATGGATGGTTTTATTAAATTAGATTTAAATGTTTCTTCTCACTCATCTGTTAATTCTGCTTCATCATATGTGATTAGTAGTAATAACATTGATTCAGGAACTTGACATGCTAGGCTGGGTCACATAAGAACGGATGGGATGACTCAGTTGGCTAGAGAAGATCTTTTAGGCTCACTCTCCAAAGTCGACCTACGATTATGTGAACCATGCCTAGTGGGCAAAGCTTGTAGAAAACCTTTTTGGAGCGGCCAAAGAGTTGCTCGGCCTGTGAGCTTGTCCATTTAGACATTTACGGACCAATGAATAAAGGCATGTCATAGGGCCTCTTATTTTCTCACACTAATCGATGATTATTCGCGTGCGGTTATGTACATTTGCTATCTCGCCATGCATGAAGAAGCATTGGATTATGGCTGTCGCGAGAGGTTGAGAACAAGCATGAAAAGGCTTAAAAACCTTGCGGTGGCTAGCGACGTGTGTATTTATGCGATCGATTCAAGAATTATGTGAGGAAGAAAGGATCCTAAGACATCTCACTATCCCTGCACCGCCAGTGAAATGGTGTTGTAGAGAAGGAATATGACTCTTAGATATGACTAGATCGATGATGGCGCGAGCGACCTCACTATATCTTTTTGGGATGCTCTTCTAGCTGTGCCTGCATCTTGAATAGAGTGCCTTCACGATTCGTTTCTCGACTCCACATGAGCTTTAGCATGAAAAGCCCGATTTAGACATTGGCATATGGGGATCAGGGGTATGTTCTAGCGCTAACCATAAGTATGGAAAGCTGGGCCCTATAGCTAGAAAGCGTACTTTCATAAGGTATCCTGAAGGCTCGAAGGGCTATGTGATGTTTGGTGAACACTGCGATGGAGGAAGAAAAGATTGAAGTGGATCGCACGATGTTGATTTCGTGAGAATGATTTCCCCAGCATAGAGCGATGTCGATGAGTTTAGACCTTTATGAGTTGGAGGAGCGAGTGGCGTACCACTATCTTCAAGTGAGGGTGGGGGTAGTTCACGAGATCGCTAGAGATAATTAAGTCATTCTTAGCCTAGTGGGAGTGTTCCATTAGAGTTATCTGAACCTCTTGAGCTGCGCCGTAGTAATAGAGGTAACATTCTCATTGTCACTTTGAGATTGAGGGGGATGCTTTACTTTGTACTGCTAATGAGCCTTCTTATAGAGAGGCGCTCTCTTCACTTGCTAAGGGAGAATGGTTGGATGCAATGAAGGATGAATTGAGCTCCATGGACAAGAACTCCGTGTGGGAGTTGGTGGATCTTCTTCTTGGTTGCAAAGCTATTGAAAACAAATGGGTTTTGAAAGTTAAGCGCAAGGCAAATGTGTCAATTGACAAGTACAAAGCACGTCTTGTGGCGAAGGGGTTTACCCAACTAGAGGGTAAAGATTATGATGAGACATTTTTCCCTGTTGTAAGGGTTGCCTCTATTCGCCTTCTCCTTGCTATTGTCGTATGACTGGATTTAAATTTATATCATTATGGATGTTAAGGCTGCGTTCCTCGATGGAAGCTAGATGAAGAGATCTACATGGCTCGACCTATGAGTTTTGAAGTCAAGGGACTGAGCGCAAAGTGTGCAGGCTCAAACGTTCATTTATGGACTCGAACGGTCATCTGAAAATATGATGGTACTTGATTTCATGACTCGATTATCTCTCACGGTTTGAAGTTAGAAGAGGACCATTGTGTGTATCTGAAGCGTTCAAAGAAAAGTGTGCTCATCCTATCTTTGTATGTTGACGACATCCTTATAGCAGGAAATGATATGGACTCTATACTAAGAAGTGGTTGTCCTCTACTTTTAAGATGAAGGACATGGGTGAAGCGCATTTTGTGCTCGGGATTGAGATTGTTAGAGGTCGTCCTAAGAAGCTTCTTGGTTTGTCTCAAGAGACTTACATAAAGAAGATTCTTGAACGATTTAGCATGGAGAATTCCAAACCCATTGACACCCTTGTTGAGAAGGGGAGTGCTTTGTGCTTGGACGAGTGTCCTAAAACAAATGAGGAAAAGAAACGCATGTCCACAGTGCCATATGCTGAGGCAATCGGGAATCTTATGTATGTCATGTTATACTGGGTAGGACATATGTTTCACATTCCCGGCATGATGGTAGATTACGAGTAACCCGAGGACCTGCGCATTGGGTAGCGATGAAGGATCTTCCGATACCTCAGAGAATGGCAGACTTTGCCTTGTGTTTCCATAGGGGTGACTTGAGGCTGAAGGGATACAGTGATGCTGATTGGGTCAGTGATAGAGATGAGCGCAAATCCACATCGAGTTATGCGTTCATTCTTGGAGGCGGCGTATCTTAATTACGCCAAAGCGAACTGAGTTGCCTTATCTCTGATGGAGTCGAGTATGGCATGTCGTGGTGTGCAGAAGGCATGCGGTTGAAGAGATTCTTGCAACGCTAGGCATCACAGCCCATTCGAGGAAGATGCCCAACATTATATTACGATGAATGCTACTGACCGTATGCAAGGATCTAAGTATCACGGGAAGTCAAGCACAGTGAAATCAAGTACCATTTCATTAGAGATATGGTCGTGCGGGTGAGGTGAGGTCATGAAACACATTTCTCTTTGGAAGCATAGTGACTAACCCATTGACTAAGCCCGTTGCTAGAGATGTGTTTCAGTCTCATGTTGGTAGTATGGGATTGCATGTAGGATGTGACACCTTTATGAGTTTTATTTGACATTATTATTAATAATAATTGATTAATGTGGTTTACTCTCAAAATAATTATTCTTGTGTGCATATTCTTAGTACATGTCAACATGTGTGCAAGAATCTACCTACTCACACAAGTAATTCGCCTTAGCGCTTTAATAGCGAGCAAGATGAGACTAAAGAATCTATGGCGCTATGGAAGCGATCTAAGATTTTACTTGATAGTCGCCTTAGTTATGACTAAGATGAGATTCTTTGAGAATCGTTCATAGAATTCTTTCCACAATTCTATGAAGCCTGAGAAAGCCAAGTGTGAAGTTGGGCACTTTTGTAGCGACTAGACATTCATCTGTATGGTATAAATTTGATAGCAACATGCTCATTTATATGAGTCAACACCATAACATACATATCATACTGTATGTGCTTAATGCTGACTAATAGTAGGGGTGTTGGATAATTCCTTCTCCACCACTGTCATGCCCCGAAACCTACTCTAGGGGCATATTTGTCAGATCACACCTTGACGCCAGTGAAGGTTTGAAGTGTGAAATGACACTAACATGCTATGCTTGGATTTTCTAATTACCAAACACTGTTCCAAAGTAAATGCAACTTTCTAAATTCATCAATTCTCAATTCAAAATTTCATGCAGACAAAAATTACTTCTAAATATCCAAATCTCGATTATGAATGTCATATAAAAATTTGTTGAATAGCAATATTTGGAATCTCCCAAATCCAAGCGTACTAATATAAAAAGAATCTTATTATCCAGTGACTTTCTCAATTAACTTTCAAAACCCGACATTTCACGTAAAGCGAGAACTTATTAGATTCGACATGATCGGCGTAAAGTTACAATCGAATCACAATGATGGCGGTATGTCCACTAGACTAACACCATCACTCCTGTGGAAACTAGAAGTGCCAGAAAATATGTCAGCGAATGGAATTGAGAACTTAAAACTGATAGAAATACTAATACATTTTCATGGATCGAAAAAAGTTTTTTGTCCTTATAGCAAATAGGAGATGTTTTCATCAAACTTTAGATTCAAAAATAGATTTGGAGCATTAAAAAATTCTTGAAAACATTTCTCGCATCCAATTCAAATCAGTTTCATATCAAATGTAATCCAAACAATTTCATATCAAATTTCGATACAAACACTTTCATATCCAGTCTAAAATCAAATACATTTCAAATATATTTTTCTCTGGTCATCAAATATCAAATGGTGCTCAGCCATGTGGGACTTTCAAATGGTGGCTAGCCGCAAATTGTTCCTTTTAAGGTGGAATGGAGCAAACCTTCTGTCTTTTAGTAACACTGCAAAAATACACAGAGATTTGGGTTGAATCAATTAGTGTGTGAAAGGAATGTAAAGGTCATTATTATTAAGATTATGAGGGCAGAATAGTGTATTATTAAGATTAACGGTCGAACTAACAAATCAAATATTTCACATTCAAAGTTCAAATTACAAACATCATATCTCCACATTTTCTTTCATAAATAAAACAAATCTCAAAAGTACAATCATACAAAACTACTTTTGATCATGGATTAATCAAATAAATAAAAAAGTAAAACTTTTTAAACCAAGATTATATAATTGGTTAAAACAATTTTCATCCTCAAATGAAGTAAAAACAAACAATTTTTTCTTTTTAAAGATGCGCATTAATATCCACTTACACGAAAAGTACTGCTTTGAAAAAATTTATCAGAAAATTTGCTCATTAAATATTTCTCTAAAATAATAAAGGAAAAACTATCATCATTACTTATTTATTCTTAAAACTTTCTAATTTTATATTCTTAACAATGATATTATTTTTAATTTTTAATCCATAATAATAAAAGTTAATGAGTTTCTAAATATTTATAAAATTTATGATTTATAAAGTTTATTCTATCAACATGATTTTTTTTTTGTTCACCTCAAACATATTGACAAATGTTCAAATGATAACTATTAGTAGTTTTACAAATTTATAAAACTCATATTCGATTGAATCTTTATTTTAATAATTTATTTATTTTATGCTCTTAATCAGAACCAAATCTTTTATTACTAGAAAATAATATTAATAATATTTTACAAATTATATTATTGCACAATACTCATCTAGCCTTTTACCTAACAATTATCATACTTGACAACAAATATTATTAACGGATCTTATTTCATATAATTGCTAAATAATTATTAATCATATTTCTTATCTAATAAATTCCTCAATCCCTTAATAAAATATTTACTTGCCAAAAATACATATATCTTTAAATACTTATCAAATACATATATTTGCAAATTCATCATTTTCAAATTTATCTTATTTGTTTATTATTATTTTCTTTCAAAAATTATCAGCCCAAATCTTTAAATTCATCTCAGAAGTAATTTAGTATGTGTGTCGATCATGTTTATTTTATTTTAGAGAGCAGTGTAATCTAAATCGACTTCCTTGGGGTTGATCACAAGCTGAAAGAAAATTAAAGTCTACTGTCAGAAAATCTGGAAAAATAAAATAAGAAGATGCTACGCAGAAATTTGTTCTTTGAGCCACAGATCAGAAGTCGTGATCCTCACGGAATTCTCTGACGAGAAAGAAATTCAAAGATGAATAGAAAATATTTTCTTTTCTTGTTCCAATTATACCTAGGAGTATCTATTAGGAAAATTACCTTTTACCCCTCTTTCATTAAATTAATTAATTAATTAGGTAATTGAATTATCATTATTATTTTAACTTATATTTATAAAAATTAAAGTAGGTATTATTTTAACAACTTATCATATCTAATTCATAGCTAATTATTAATTTCTCACAACTTATCACTTATCTGAGGTCGCAGATTATTCTGTGTATTTTATTGTGAGCCACTAAGATCTTAAGGGATCCTTATGTCCTTATGACCTAAGGCTCGATCGTGAAGATGATGTGATATTTATACTTTAGCATGCTTTCTAAGGGCTATGAGTTAATTACAGCCACATGGGGCATGTCTGGGGAAAGCAATTAGGTTTAATTGAATTGGCGGCTGGGTTCTTAGGGAAAGATTAATTTACTACTACACCTGTCATGTGTTTGTAAGGTAGCTAGTACTTATGTCGAATTTCGTGACCGATATAGGTTGATAAACACTTGATATATTGTAGAGTTAATTATTGCTCACTATGAGGATTGAAATATTTAATCACGGTGTTGATGGAATTATCTAGGACATATGCGAGTAGCCTTTGGGTGATGTATTTTTGTTAGTCTTGGTGGTGACTTAATAACTATACTCTCGTTGTTGTTCATTTCTTCTCGCAATGTCGCACGACCCATTTCATGTATGAAGATATGAGTAAGTGAGTTAATTGAGATGTTTTGCCCATTGTGGGCGAGTGGGAGCTGTTAAACTTTTGGGCTGGGCTTTGCCCAATCCATATTCGCCCATTATGGGAAAGAGGTTAATTCCTATTTGAATACCAGTAGGATGGGATAGGGATAAGTCCCTTATTCAAATAGGATTATAATCCTTTATCAGTTCTGTTATGATGTGATGAGTCCTACATATATTAAAAGTCCTCATATGAGGTATTATTCAACACAACGAACCTCACGGTTCTTCTCGATCACTCTACCGTGAGAAGCTCTCTTTTGGGGAAATCACCATCGTTGCCCCTTGGGCGTGGGTTAGTGCGATGGATTGATTGGGGATAACCTTATTGTGGCCCGCCACCTACCATGCGAGAATTAAGAACGTGCCGCAGAGGCTTGTAACAACAGGACAATGGCATCCGTCGTTGGGTTTATTCCGCATTAAGGTTAGTGACATTTTTTACCGATATATATACTAAATGCATGTCTTATATGTTATGTATGAATACTTGCATACATCGTAAAGAAGGAAAGAAAAATATTGGAAGGTTTCTTGTTCTCCTGCTATGGTAATAAGAATGAAATTTCAGATGGTGAAAGCCAATTGAATATTCAAACTGTATATCCTCTCTGGCGTTGTTTGGTTCATGAAAAGTATCGGGAAATGTAAGTAAATTAAAATATCTGTTGTGTTATAACTATAAGATCTACAGCTAACAGATTGGTTCTTTCTGGGAGAAATAATTTTGGAAGTATGTAGTAACAAATTTATTAGGTGTAACCTATTTTCCTCTTAGAAAGTATTAAGGAAGCAAAGAGTACTGTTTAAGGTTTTATATTTGGTTTCTCAAAATAAACTAAAAATTAAAATATCATTCAAATTATTTTTAAATTATTTAATCTTTTTACAATGAATAAAACAAGTGAAATGAATTTGAAGAAGTACATAAAAAATAATTTGAGTTCAAAATTTGTTTTTCTTTTTCCTTCTACTTTCCCTTTTTCTTTTCTTATGTTGTATTTTCCCTTAAAATTTTTCAAGAATCGAGCATACGCCATTTCTTATTTTCTTTCTTGTGATCACGGACTTTCAAGATACAGATGGAGCCTAAAATAGAATAAAAAACGATTTTTGATCCTGGTATGTTATTATGTTTGGCTCTTGGAAAGTTTGAGAGAAAATATGAAGGGAGAATAGAGAACTATGAAAATATCTTCTATTAAAGAGAGATATAGATTAGTGTGAAAGAAGATAAAATACTTCTCTTATTTGGTTATTAGCTGTGAAGAAAATTAAATCTTAAAATTGCTTTTTGACATTGGATTTTTTGTTCAAGGCAAATCAAAGGAATTTTTTGGCCTTTTCCCTCTCTTTTCCTTAACATTTTTTCCTTATTTCAAGTATAGGCAAATAATAATATTCCTCAACAACTTTTTCTTTTTCTTAGTGCTTTCTAACCAGACTCTTTTCTCCTCCACTTTTTGTCATTTTTCTTGACACTTGCCAACCCAATTAGCAAAGTTTGAAACCTATTGGATGTTTGAAACAGGGGAAAGAAAGAGAATGAAGAAATATGATAATGACTTTTGTTAGTTCTTTTAAAAATGGCTATTGGCAGTCGTTTAGTGTACTTTCATAAACTAGCTCTGATTTGCTATCAAACTGAGTTTATTTAACTAAAAAAATCATTATGATGATTTTTGGAAATATAACTACTTTGCTCTTCAATTTCTTTGTAATCAAACTCTTACTGTCCTTAGTGCCCTGTATTTCAAGAGAATGAAATTTATTATTAGACTATAATAAAAGTGATTGTTAGCCGTTGTTTACTCTCTCTGCCTACATAACCAAAGGACTCAGCCCTGGAAGTTGCTTCTTAGATTTCATCACGATATGGGCTAGCAAGTTTGTAGATAAAAGAGTATTGCATGGTAAAGTGTTAGACTAATATAGAATTTATGGTTTATTATTTTTTTTACACACACTACACACACTTACCACTCTGTGGTTTGTCTTATATCTTTCATCCTGATGTGTGATTCAGAATCAGATGGTGTATGTGCCAACCCAAAATATAGAGAGTTCATTCTTAGACAAATTGTCATATCTAGCAGGTACTGATACAGGTGTGGAACACAGGTGATGTGCTGACAGTGTGACAGGTTTAGCGCCCACTATTTGTACAGAGAATTTCACTTCATATCACTGTCTTTGACTAAGTTATGGTTCTGACAGGTATTGTAGCATCCATTATTGGTACAGAGAAATTTATTCATATCATATTCTTTGGCTCAGCCACAGTAACTTAATGGCAATCTGTTGATTTTGTCAGTTTGCAATAGTTAAATGCTCTGGCTGAAATATAAAGCTTCTGGAAGCAATGTTGCATAATGTCATTAGATAATTTGAATTATTGTTTAATGCCCTAGCATTTCTTAATTTGTGGACAATATTTTTTGCTTAATTATGGTTTTCAACAGCCCTGTTATCTCCTGCTATTTGTTTGTCTCTGCGTGCTGATGCATGCTTCTTATTACTGGCATTGGTAAAGAAACATAGATTGAATATCCTTTTGGTTTTAACGCTGACATATTCACTTTCCAGTCATGCATGCAGTCCACTTTATAAGATGAGTAATTCTAACCCTTTACTTTCTTGTTTCTGTTAAAACTTAGCCCTTTTGGTATGACTTAAGGTATTTAGGCCCTATTTAGTAGATAGAAAATTTTACATTTATACAGTATTTTGGAAAATAAGGAAAACGTTTAGTTACAAAGAATCGGACAAAGACAAATTTTGAAAGCGAAAATGAATTATTTTATTTTTGGCCATTTTATATGAATCGAGCGATTACGTGTTTTTTAACATTTTGAATTAAATCGAAAATATAGGTTGGTGATTGGGGATAAAGCAGCAGCGGGATTGTGAGTATTTTCTTTGCTTTTCTTTCGTCTTGAACGATTTTCTTACCGTCGGTCTCAGCGGAATTGTGAATGGCTAGCATCATTTAAATAGCATTTTCGGTATTTTAAATTAAGCCGTTTTTCGAAAATGGTTTCTGAAAACGGATATTCTTTATTCTTTATTTTCATGTTAGTGTAAGCGTATTTTCTGAAAATGGCCAAGATTAGAATACATTGAAAATTTTTATATTCTGAATTTTGGATAGAGTTAAAAAATTTCGCGAACTAAACGGGCCTTAGGTTTTACAAAATCTCATTATAACTGGTTTCTTTTCTATTTATGTTTTTGATTGTATTTTACTCCTTTTGTAGCATGCCAAATATCTTTGCAATTTAATGGTTGTTTCCACTGAATCTATCTAGTTGATCTTTAGAGAATTAAGGAGACGGTATGGATAAAAATTGAATTTCTAACATCATAGATTTATCTATGCTTGCAAATCTCCCCATGTTCCTGGCATATGTGAGTCCACTAAGAAGAGGATAAGCTTTCTTTCTCTCTAGTAAATGGGGCCAGAGCTGTTCCCTCTTTCAAAGCAAGCAGGTCATAGAAACAGTGGCTGGTACTTTAAAGAAATGCAGGCCAATCTAACTTCTTCCAATCCTTGTAATATCTTCTCTATCCATTTGTTGCTGCTTCTATGACATTTTATATATACATGATGGAAGTTGAAACCGTACGTGATATTCTTTATTGCTTTGTACTTTTTCTTTTGTCGATGAAAATTTTGTCACTGTTCTCATTTCTCTATACCTGTTATCCCTATGGACGAATCAAACAATGTCATTTGTTGGGTAATTTTACGCCTTTATATTTCCTTTGTTAGGCCTCATGCTATTTTCTAGTCTCTTGGGAGGCTATTTAATATTGGGTGTTGGATTTATCATTTAAGGGAGGATGCTTTCTTCCCATCTTCTTTGGAAACTTTTAATATTCTGTATCTGGAATCCTGAATAGAAAAATTGTTCCTATTACTTTCTATGATTACAATAATGCAGCTTAATATCTCGTTACCAGTAATTGTCGAGTAACTCTCAAAAATTCGTTCATGGCTTCATGCTATCTTGTAAAGAAACCAGAAAAAAAAAAAAAAAAAACAGCAGCAACGTACGATCAATTGGCGAGCAGTCGGCGCGTGATTGTGGTAGTAGGTTAGGCGAGGGAGGTTGTAAAGATGGGATTTCGGTGCTGTGAGGTGAGGAGGCAGAATCTTCTAGCCCTAGCATTTGGGGAGTGGGAGGGACTAAGGAGAGCAAAATCAGAGCCTGTGGGACTAAGGGTGTTTTGAGGAGAAATGGTATATGTATATCCGTTTCACAAAGATCGAGTAACTTTAAGATTAAAAAATTAATAACTCATTTGAATTATAATATATTTCTTGAGCTTTTTTTAAATGAAACTAACAATGAGGGATTATTTTGTTTAAGTTGTATTTAATCCTTAGAAGGTATTAAGGCAAAATAGTAAAAACGATTTCCCCATATTTTGTTTTTCTTATATATTAAAATTTTGAAACAAAAATGATATATAATTAAAATTAATTGAAATTTTATATATTCTTAAATTATTTTATCTTGAAACCCTAGCCTCTTTTTATATAAACTTTTTCTCTATGAGAAGGAGAGATGATTTTATTTTTATTTTGTCGTTTTATTAAATGAAATCAAATGCTTTGTCGAATTTTGTGCATTTAACTTTTTTAATAAAGTGATTAATTATCTTTTAAATACAGATTTTTATTTATTTAGTAAATATAACAGTGCTTTATGATTGTCGTTATGCCGGTGTGATGAGACGACGGTTTGTAGTTTTGATCGTCGTATTGCGGCGTTTATTGCGTGTTTGTCGATTCCAGAATAAATGATATATATACGATCGGAAATAATAAATCGAATCAATTTGGTCCTTCAGGTGATACAGTTTTGATATTAATATCGATATGTAGGCTCGGTTATCGAATGTATGGGTTTAGTCGTTTAAATGATACCCCATTGTTTTTTATCGATTTTGATTATATATTTATAGATGTATTGCTATTTTAAATTAATAAAATTAATTTTTTTCTTTAAAACAAATTATTTTATCTTTATATCAATTAGTTAAAATAAATTTTAATTATTAAGAAAAAATAATTTATGGATTTTAATTATATTTATCATTTTTTTCCTAGGAATTTCGGAGGGAAGTATAGTATTTTAGCATTTGATGTCCTGAAAAATCCGTTTCGGAAAAAAGCTAGAATTGGCAGTTCAAGGTTGGAGTTAGTTGTTTCGCAGATTAACCGATAGAAGAAACCTAGTCACGGATCGCAGATTCTTGGCACAGGGAGATTAGGGACCACAAAGTTGGAAATCAATGCAAAGAAGTGAGGCGAAGATCATAATCACTCTTTTTATTTCAGATCTCAAAAGAGAGTTGCAAGAGAAAGAGAGCATGAGGGGATACCTTTCCTGCTAGAATGCAGGCCGAATAACACGAGAAAGATATATGCTCGCTTTCTCAGGAAAATACAAAGTTTCACAATGCCTAGAAATGATGAATCGCTTCAGCTCTTTCTCTCTTTCTCGTGAGGGAGAGAGAATCGCTCGCTGCACAGAGAGACTCTGAGAATGACGAAGAAACAAAAGGAGAGAGGGAAAAAGGGGAGGGAGTACAGAAAAATTGGAGAGAGAGAGATTCTGCCGCGTCATCTTGAAGGATTAATCTGAACCCTTAGATCTAAGTGGACGACCGTACAGAAAAATTGCCATGTCAGCTTTAGAAGATGACCCGTTGACTCCCAAGTCGACGCTTATCAAAATTGATCTTACAGTTACTTACACGTCGGAACGGAGGGGAAAGGAAAATATAAATTGGAGTGGCATTTCTTGACTATACGAATTAAGTTTAGTAACGTCAGTTAATTTATCGGTAAAAGTCGCCCCAAAATTCATCAGTCGCATTAATTACGTAATTGCGTCTATATATATTTTTAGTCTTTGAGAGATTTTTTGGCCATCTTCAAAAAAATCTTCTGTATCGATTTTTCTTGTAGTGTTTGTTAGAGCAAATACTATTTTAGTCTCTTGGGAGGCTATTTAATATTGGGTGTTGGTTAAGGAGGATGCTTTCTTCCCATCTTCTTTGGAAACTTTTAATATTCTGTATCTGGAATCCTGAATAGAAAATTGTTCCTATTACTTTCTATGATTACAATAATGCAGCTTAATATCTCGTTACCAGTAATTGTCAGTGGCATCTCAAAATTCGTTCATGGCTTCATGCTATCTTGTTGTCGACTTGTCTATTGATAAATTGTAATGAAGTAACGATGTTGAATTCTTTAAGGGGCATTTGGTTGTAGGATAAATCCTTTTGCCTTTGGCTATTTATTTATTCGATAATTCCATCTTATTCTTTATCTTATATTAATTATGTGCACATTTTGGTTGCAGAAATGAAAATAGATCTTGGAAGAATGTTTCAATTTTCAAATTCGAAAACAAAACTCATTTTCAATTGTTAAAATGCTTATATTTGAAAAGTATGGAAAACTTTTTAGGACGTATTTTGTGCATTACTTTTGGAAACATGCGATTAAACATTTCTCCCTTCTCTCTCTATATATATACATATAGAAGGAAACTAGTCCTTGTTTCTGCTATCAAACTGCACCTGAATTTCTGAAATCATAAATTGCATCCACTCCTACACCTTGCAGAAAAAAATTAATCACCCTTTTATTTTCTTCTGATACAGACACACACTGCTGTTTGAAAAAGGATGGCTTACATTTTCTTTAGTTGAATATATTGGCTCATGTATAGCCTATAAAATATATATCTATTGGCTCATGTAAGTGACGATATCCTCACCTTGAACCATTAAATTATATTTATGACACCACCACCAAGCATGATAGAGTTTACATAAAAAGGAAATAGGTCATGAAAATCCTAGGCTATCTGAGATTGTAACCATTCAGTCGGTGTTTGTACTTCAAGGCAAATGGGGACTATGTATATATAAACTTACATGAACTGTCATTGATTTTTATTTTTTTAATACACTTTTAGTTTCAAGTTAGTAAATTGGTTTTTTTTTTTTAGTCGAACTTGGGACCCTCCTTTGTATGCCCTTTGCTCATTTGAAATGGTGAGTATTCTATCACTTCAGCTAGGTATATTGGGCGAACTATCATTGGTTTGATTCTGCTTTCACTTGCTAGTCTACCGGAATCTTTGCAACTTGTTGACTCGGGTGTATCAAAATTTGGATTTAATTGCTAGTCTTTGCATGTCCAAGCTGTAGTAAAATATGGGGGTCAAACATAGAGGAAAATATCACCAAATGACCTAGTTATGTGGTATCAGATTAGATCTATGCATTTGAAATCTGGGTTCCTAGCATGGTCTAGGAAGCTTCCTCCCATTAGATTGGCCCAATTTAAGGGCCAACACATTTAATAGATGGCCATTATTAATTGTCTTCTGCGTGAGTACACTGCAACCTTTCTGTCCCTCTGTTTTCATCCATCACTGATTCAGACTTGTCCTTTCGGAAGTCAGAAAGTAATAAGGAAAAGAAACGGAGAGGAAAAATAAATAAAAAATAAAAAAACAATTTAGGAGAAAATGAAAAATATGTTCAAAATTTTATACGTTTATTCGGACTAATTTTATTTATTTATTATTATTATATAAGGATTAAAAAATTTAAAACTATGAAATTTTTTTATTATATTTGATTTTTTTTATTATATAAGGATTAAATTTTTTTATTATATTTGATTTTTTTTATATTTTTCATAAATGACAGTGTAGATATTGTATAGTTGTTTTGCTTTTTAACTTTATTTATGTATTATAGATGCCATTGGCGTGTATATATATAAAGTCAAATATGTAGGATAATTAGTTTTGAAGATAATAAATTAAGGATTACCGGCACTACATTTTCTCGTAGGTATCGGAGATAAAGAAAACCTAATTTTTTACTAGATTATCGTGTTTCATTTTAGTCGCTTCTTATAAGCTCGAATACTCTGGATCGCGATCGATCTCCTCACCACCGCTGACAACTTTTTTCGATCAACTTTTCCTGCAAACTCTTCTTCGATCGATGGCCTCATATTCAGGCGCCTGGCCTTGATCTACGTCGGAGGAAGCGCCGTCAGTAAATAGTTACCCATCGCGTCGGGGCGTCTTCTCAGATGGGTGGAGTTTCACGATGCAGTGTGACCCACCGACAGTAGCGATTCCATCTTTAGGCTCGTCCGACGCCGTCTTGTTGATCCATCCTTCCAAAGGTCCTCCCCAAGCCTTCCTTCTCCACTTTTTTGGCAATTTCGACTATGCGGCACCTGCTTCGGTCTCATGCCTCCACCGGCGTGTCTCTTTCGAGTTTTGTGTGTGCCTTAGGAAGGCCTCATCTCATCCTCGGTCACTTTTCTCCAACATTTCTGGCATTTTCTTCGTACCGAGTTCGCAGTCATGAAGGTTGCCCTCACTAGTAGGGCTACTCTTCCAATCAAACGTGATTCAATCTCAGATTCTGTTGCTGCAGCGACAAAATCTATTTTACATGTCTCTGGATCTCCTACTATCACATGAGAAAAATCAATTAGTAGTGAGAATTATCTTCCCTAGTCAACACGTGGGCTAGTTCGTAGGACAAAGGTTATGAGGATCGTCTTTATTATCTTGGAGGATGCATATTGAATGTTGACAAGGTCACGATGGAAAAAATAGATGCCACGACCATGTAGCGTATTATGTAATCAGTTGATCAAGGAATTTTAGCCCGTTTTCGAGACTGCAAAGCATGTTTTAAGTTTTGGACTCGAAGCGAAAACATGCGAATGATATACATACGCACTTTTATAAGGTGGCTTATACATTGGCCCGATATCGACGACGGGACATGGATTTATCACAATTATATCGGCGGATTCTTGTCTCTTAAGGAGGAGTTCTTGACATTGATGCCTCTTACTAGTGATGTTAGAGACTCAGCAAGCCTTGGTGTGAGTTTTAAGTGGTCACTTTCTTGTGCTCAGTCCCCAAATCTTGAGACCCTTAGAGATCGGATTCTTGGCGGTGTCAGTCCGTCCTTGCTTGGATGATATGTTTGCTACTTCTTATGTATCTCGCCAGCTCCGGTTTGTACATTAACGCCCGATTCTTATGTTAGTTTCTGGTAACCCTTGGGGAAGGACAACGTGTGCTTAGGGGTAGAGAGACGAAACATCCTCGCTGCACTTATTACGATAAGCTTAGCCACGATCGTGTCGTTGTTATTAGTTACATGGATGACCCCACACTTACATGTGATCATCAGATTCTCGTATGACGCCCGGCTCCTCCGCGTCTTGGGTGTTCTCCCCATTAATGATAGTATGATAGTATCTTAAGCTATCAGTGACGAATCGACATTGCTTGTTGCCGGTCGGGGTAATCTTCTACCTGCGCTTCTTCATATATCTTACGAATGCTGGATTCTAGACTGCGGTGCTTGATCACGAGATCGGTAATAATGATCTTTCTCTTCTATTACTACTACCTGCCTTCCTCTTGTTACCTTAACTAATAGTTACCAGTATGGCTAAAGGTATTGGTTTTGATCTGTCCTCTTCCTTCCACACCTCTCACCTCTTATTCTTTATACTCATGAGTGTCCCTTTAATCTTATTTCCACTTAAGCAAAATCACTCGTACTCTTAACTACTCTATTACTTTTCTTGATAAATTTGTGGCTGCAGGCAGGATGCAGGGGGAAGACTGTGGCATCGAGCGTGAGTCTCGAAGGCCTCATCGCTCAGCCTCGATTCATCTTAGGTTTGTGTTCCCGCGGTCTCCTCTCTCATCCTGATCGTCACAGGCCGCCTGGTCTTTGAAGTTCGAATATGGTCGCTTGTTTCGAAACTGTAAATCGCTAACGTGTGAGTCCTGTCGACTTAGGAAAGCATGCTCGTGTCTCTTTCTAAAGCGTTTGAATAATCGAGAGAAAAGTCTCATTTGAACTTGTCCCTACTTGATGTTTGGGGTCTTTGTCGGATCTAGCGTCTACTTTGGATTTAGGTGTTTTATCGCTTTAGATTTGATGGTAATACCGATGTCTTGGTTATTTTTAATGAAAAATCATTTGAGTTATATTATTTTCTAAAAATTTTATCTTTGAGGTCGACCCTAGTTCAGTGGCTTTCTATTCGGTGTGTTCACGTAGTGACAATGTTAGAAAGTATTTTTACGTACCTTCCATTTCATTTATGTCTAAGATGAGATCATGATAGTCTTATTATGTTCGTACTCCTCAAACAAAATGGGATAAGCGAGCGTAAATTGTCATCTTGTTGTCTGACTCATTACTCTCCTCCTGCATTGTCATGTTCCTTTTCATTTTTGGGGAGACACTGTTCTTATAGCTTGTTTTTTGATTAATTGTATGCCCTCGTACGTGTTGTGATCCAAATTCCTCATTCACTTCTTTTCACACACATTCTTGCTATTTCCTTCCTCCGTGTCTTTGGTTGTGCTAACTTTTATTCATATTCTCACTCTGGGACGAAGGCAGAGCTTGTGGCAAAATGCATCTTTTGGGATACTCGGTTTTAGAAGGGTTGTGGTTGTTATTCCCCAGGGAAGCTGTCGATACTTTCTGGCGAGTGTCTTATGTGAGGACTCACCCTTCTTCTCTTCCTCTGAGTCTCTTCCTGTTTCTGAAGTCTTACCCCTTTCCATTATCTCCCCGCCTATATTTGATGTTGTGCCTTCTCAACCACTTCAGGTTTATCATCGCATACAGTCTTGGTTGTTCCTCTTCTTTCTGCTTTGAGATCCACAGGTGGTAACTTCCATCCCTTGACTTCTCCTACCACAGTTCTGCCTCTTGCGATCCACTTACCATTGCTCTTGAAAAAGGTAATCGATCTCTTAGTAATCCTCATCTTTGTTACAATTTTTGAGTTACCATAAATTATCTTCTCCCCAAATACTGCATTTGTTTACGCTTTATATGTTATGTTTCTCTTCCCAATAACACTAATGAGGCTCTTTTCCATGCAATTTGTGATAGGTAATGGTAGATGAAATGGGCGCTCACGTACTTTCAATGGCATGGGGATCTTGTTGTTTTACCTGCAGTAGAGTCTGATTGGTTGTTGTTGGGTTTACAGTTAAGGTTGATCGTGGTCGGGTTGATCTTAAGGCTTGCCAGTTCTTAAGGATGTCTTCGGGTTTATAGTTACGTTATGGTGACACATTCTCCTTGTTGCGAGATTGCTTATATCAGATTCCTTATCTCCATAGTTTATTTATGTGTTCTTAGTCTCTTTTAGTTGGATATTAAAAATGTCTTCTTTGTTGATTTTGGGAAATTTATATGGGCTTGGCTTGACACAGTTTTGTTGCTCCCGAGGGAGTGCAGTTTAGTGTGCAGGTTACATCGTTCTCTATATGGCTTGAAACAAGCTCCTCGAACATGGTTTGGCCGTTTTAATTCCGTTGTTCAAGAATTTGGCATGCTTCATAATACGTGAGCCAAGTGATTTTATCATCCTTAACTCTTGAGCGGTGTATTTATCTGATTTGTTTATGTGGGCGACATCGTTATTCTGAGCTGACTCAGTATTTAGAAACTAAGAACAAACCTTTTCACCCACTTTCATCTTAAAGTTTTGGGAAAACTCAAGTATTTTATGGGAATTGAGATAGCTCCGATCCGAGTTAATGTAGTCCTTTCCCAGAAAGTATGCTTTAGACATCTTGAAGCGGGTATGTTAATTTGTGTAGTGAACCTTCACTATGGATCTAATGTCGAACTTGTACGGGATAGGGAGTCTTTAGGAGATCTTGGAATGTCGACATTTCATGGAGTAAATTGAGTAACCGTGTGCATTCTTCCGACCCCGGACATTTAACTACTTGAGTATTGTTAGTCGGTCCTGCAGTCGTAATGTGATGGTCATTGGGGTGCTATAATTCGCATTCTTTGATATATCAAAAGTACACCAGTGAAAGTCGATGGGATATTGTAATCCACATTCTTGATATATCAATGCACCGGGCAGATGTGTTGTATGAGAATAAGGTCGTCACGATTGTTGGTTACAGAATCTGGATTAAATTTGCTCGCCGCAATATAAGTTTACTTGAGGTATTGTGTTTTCGTTGGTATTAACCTAATATCATGAAAGAGTAAGAAAGCAGATGTAGTGGTCGGATCTAGCATTTGAAGCCGTGTCGGTATGACTGGTAACATATGAACTCATATGACTGAGACACCTTATCCATGAGTTGAGATTTGGAAATGATGAACAAATAAAGCTCATATGTGATATAGGGGCTGGCTTTGCATATTGCATCCCGTCCGGTCTTGTGGAAAGGAGTAAGCCCAGCATTGAAGTTATTTGTCGACCGTTAAGGAAAGATCGCGTCGGGATGTGTATTTCTTGGTTTGTCGATTGAATGATCGTATAGGGCATTTTTCTTAAGTCTGCTTGAGGTCGCAGAATTAAATATATATATTTGTAACGAGCAGTGCATGCGTATATCTTTTTCGAGAGCCGAGGAAAATGTAGATATTGTATAATTATTTTCTTCTTCTTCCTTTCATTTCTACATGTTATGGGTCTGCGAGCATATATATATATATATATATGTCCAATATATAAGATAGTTAGTTTTTGAAGATAATAAATTAAGTTCTCCTTTTTCTCTTTCTCAAATCGAAGCAATAAAATCATTTTCTTTAATAATTTTTTTCGTCTTCTTTCTCAGTTCCGAATAGAGCCTTAGGGTTCTCACAACCACTGGTTGTCCTTTGGGATTACGCGACCCATGTAACAATCTGTTCTAGTCTGAAAAGGTTTCTTAAATTGTAAAAACAATGTAAAATAACTTTAAAATTCTCTAATGATTCTGATGCTAAGGTTGTACACATTGATATCTCCGAAATCTAGTTTGTTAATGTTGTTAATATATTCACAGCCCTACTTTATTGTCCGGGAAAGCTATGTGGGCAACATTTTAACAATTATTTCTCCTGGAAAGGAGATAAGAATGTCCGTTGTGTGTGTGTTTTTCGCTGACGTCTACAAAACCATTGAATGAAATATTAACTGATACTGGGCATTATATGTGGAAAATCAACAAGATTGAAGAAACAAAATAACACATCTTTGGTCTTCTCATCTATGGAAAGCCTTCTGTTCAACTCCAAATATTTTAACATATTTTTACCTGTCTGTCTTATGATAACGAGGGGCCATTATTTAAATGGATATTGTAAATTATTTGTAGGAATAGAGTGGCGTTTCAGCATGGAAACAGCAGGAATTCATTCACATTATCTTATGATAATGACACATATATAGGTGAGACATTTAATACCTTTTTTTTTAACGTAATTGTAGATGTCAGTTCCAACTTTGTCACGAACCTCAAAATTAATCTATATAATTTTAAAGTTCTTGACCAGGAATAATACTCGTAATTCAGCGGAGCTTGAATTTAATGACTAGATAAACCTAATTCAGTGATCTTAAAAAGACTCGAATCGGTGACTGTGTTTAACATCAGGGTCTTTGATCAATTGAGGGTACCCTCAAGATTAGCATACTTCAATACTAAAGAAATAATTAATTAATTAATTAAAAAAAAAAAAACCAATAGCTAAAGAGAAGGTCGTCCTATATAAATGTGATGAAGGGGCATATATACCACTTAGGCCTCATGGCCAACTGCCATATAATTGAAGCATGCAATTTCTTTATTGTTTACTTTATTTATTTATTTGTACTTGCTAGTAGGCTAGAAAAGAAATTGTAATGGACCAGCGTTTTTTAATTCTGGCCTATAAGTTTCTTAATTTAAACAACAAAAACGATCATGGTACATGAAGGAAATACGACAACATTTTAACAATTCACATTTGGACGTACACGTGACGACACGTAAAAAAGCATACGGTCCTCTCTCTCTTTCTGAAGTCTGATTTTGATGTCCTTTTTCTTGTATTCTGTTATCCATTCTTACATTTGGTTGATAAATTTAATAGTCAGTTCATTGTTAAATCTATGTCAAATGCAATTTCATTGCAGATTGATTTACTAAAGTAAATTCCTTCTTAATAATATCTAATTTTTTCTTTACTTGTTGGACTCTATCCAATCTGAATATTATGACCAACCAAACCTGCTCAGCCTGCCTAATCTGACCAATCCAAACATCATCCGTGTCAGCTAACCGATTCAACCCATATTTGAAACAATAATTGCTGATTAACTCCAATCCAGATTTGGGAGGAAGTAAACTTTGGTTGATTACTGGGTGGGTTAATGAGCTTTATGTTTGGTTTGAGCTCAGATACCAATCAAACTTAGCGTACTGACAATACTGATCAGCAAAATGCATTTTAATGTAGTTCATGTCGTCTATTATTATAATTAGAGTGAAAGCCTGGTGTCTTGGAAATTTACTGATAATTTAACAATCCTAGTGAGCATGCTATCAGGCTGCACTGTGCCGCCATATAAGAGCTGCTTTGTGTGTTTTTTGGTTCTCCATCTTTAAATCAAATTCCACTCTCTTTGGTTAAGTTTGATCCCTTCTTTCACTTCCTAATTGTATTCTCAACTTGAAAAAAACTCTGGAACATTCATTCTGAGCTTTATACAATTACAAGTAGTAGAAATTTAGGTTTGTAATGTGAATATTTTCTGGACTTAATTTCATGGTTATTCACTCAACCGATTATTACTGATGCAGGTTTTGGTGAATGACAAGGAGCGCGAGTGCAAGTAAAGAATTGTGAGCTGCTCAAAATACCTTGTTATATGCAATTATCCTGCAATTTGGTAGACATAGCACTTAAGCAAGGTTCTTTCTCAGGTTGCCACTGCTCTTCATGACAACTGAGCTCATTTTTCCTGGTTCATCCTCCTAAGATCTCTGTTTATGTATTTTTCTCTATAAGAGTTTTAGGATAATTGATCATCCAGTTCAAGCACTTTCTATTGTTAAAAAAAATAATAGCCAGTGCATTTCTTGAGACACCTGTTTATTGCATGTTTAAGATTGCAAATATCTTGTTAAGATCCATTTTTTAATCTTCATTCAGAATATGGGTGAGCAAGGACAAGCAGCGCTCGAAAGCCTCTGCTTACTTAATTGTGGTCCTAATGGTTCCTGAAACACTGAAAATCTTGTTCTTGGTGGGTTGGAAGTATCACAGTAATTGATGGATCAAAAGTTGAACTTGGCGACGCAGAACAACTTTCTGGGTATGCTTCTCTGATTCTGAATCTCCCTTACTTATATTTTTGTGTCCTTATGTTGTTACATATGATGTTGTTGGTAGTGGATGAATCAAGCGTTGGGCAATCAAAAGGCAAAATGTGTCTGTGCATCTCTGCAAAGAGCTAAATGATGCTATTAGGTAAGTTTATAGAAGAGTATCCAGAGACATTGATTGAGACAAACCCATCATTCTTTTCTCAGTTTACCTTGGTAATAGCTACTCAGGTATGGATAGATGGTGCCCATGTTTAGATACAATTTCTGCTTATTATTGTGGGTAATGGAAAATAAATACTCCCAAAAACTTTTGTTTTATGTATGTAACTGTCTTTTCCTCTGAAAAGTGAATTATGGGGACGATGCGGTTGAGGTGAAAAAAATTTGCATTAGCGTATTATTAGTTTCGTATTTATTGGTACATGCTTCTAGTGAATTACATAGTTGCGAGGATAAGATTGTGATTAAATAATTATATGTTCAGTTTAGGATTGATGTCATTAAAGTGGCTATGATTTGTGGATGGGATTGCGTTTATTCTGGTAATTACATAGTTGCGTTTAGGATTGATCTGGTTAAAGTGATTATAGTTGCGGATATGATTGATTTTTGTTAAAAGTAGTACATAGTTGCGTATAGGTTAATTCTCGGTAAAATGGCTCACATGGATTGCAGTAGATTGGTCTGTTAAAAGTGACTACATAGTTAAGTGGCAGGTTGCGGTATCAGGATTCTTATATATGCAGTAGACTTGAAGCTAAGTAACTCTATTCTGAGTGTTGATCTTTTATAAAATATTAGGATTTATTAGGAGTTTAAATGTAAATGTTAGAAGTTCGAATTTTATCTTATTTTAGAATAACATAATAAATGGCTTTAAAAAATACATTAAAAAATATAACACAATCTTATTATCTAAAATATAAGATGGATTTGAAGTTTTTTAATTTAAACGGAGGTTTGAGTTAAACGTATGGATATGCAAATATTATGTGATAGAGGTTCACAGTCTTTTATGATCCCAGTTTATTTTGAGTTTTAAGTATGGTATGATTTAAAAATATATTTTATATGATATATGAATCAGCTCAAAGTGACAATATGTGACTTTAGTCACTATTTTTTATCAAATATGTATATAATTAAGCTTAGTATTGTTTCATGTATATGATTTTTAATTGTATATATTAGATCTTATCGATTTATTCTGAAAAAGAAACTGAGTTATAGATATTTTAGTCATTATTTTTATCGAATATATTATATAATTAACTTAAGTATTGTTTCATTTTATATGATTTTTAGCTATTTATATATTAGGTCTATCGATTTATTACAAATTTAAATAAATAATATTATTTTTCTTTAATATATATATAATTTTTTTTTCTCGTGCATAAGCTTTGATTTTTACTACGTTGTATTAAAAATTGATTAACTTAAAAAAAAAAAAAGGAAATATATTTTCTCATATTTATTTCCCTTTTCAAACAGTATTAAGTAACATGACCTTTTTTCTTCAATCTCCTAAATTCATTGACTAGATTTGACATCAACGGCTGAAAACGCCTCCTCACCAGATTACGGTAGACGTAGGCGCACCTGATTACATAGTGGAATTCTCATAGCGCAAACTCAGAATAATATTAAAACTGCCCAAAAGGACGACGCAGAGAACATATTGAAAAGGAGGATCCAGCCACCCCCCAAAACGGTGTCGTTTTGATCACCAGCACTCTCTGTTTGCCGTATATCTAACTACCCAAACTCTCCGACGGAGCTCAAGTGCGTCCTCTTCCGAGTCTCTCACTTCTTGATCGGTTTCAATTTCGGATCAGTCGATCGGTTTCAGCGCTCTCTAGCCTCATTTTCTTTCGATTTTCGTGGCCGCCAATCATCAGTTTGTGAGGTTTTTCAGTGTTTGGTTCGATCTCTGTCCGATGAATTGATTTTTTCTGAGTTTTGTGTGTTTTTTTGTTTGGTTAGCACGGGTTCGATCGGAGGAAGCGAAGATATTGGGGATTGTGAGTAGGAAGGTGAGTTACTGTTTCGGTAGAGTTGGTAAACATTAAATGTTGATGGTTTGGTTTGCGGAGTGGATTTTCTGTGAATTATTGGTTAGAGAGTGTGGTTGTGGTGGATTAATGACTGTTTGCTTATCAGGTTTGGGCGATCCATTGGGAAGGATAAGGGCTTCAACAGTGTGGGCATTGAGGAACTACTCGTCTGCGGAAAAACAGGTGGCAAGTGTGGGTTGTATTTGGGTTTTTTTTTACGCTTGTTGCTCTGTTTGGTTGGTGAGAATTGGCTGCAGGAAAAGCAAATTGTTGATATAGACTATAGAGAAAACCAAGGCATCACGTTGTAGCCATTAGGGCTTAATTAAATGGTGAAATGGGACTTTCACTCATTGGTGGGTTATTCAAATATTTGGTAGCATGTTGTGGCCTTCATTCATATTTCTGTTCAACCTTATGATTTTCATCTCTCCACGTCCCTTAGTTATTCTCATGTATCCTCTTAAGGGTGGAAATAAAAATATACAAGCAGCTACCAGGATGCAGTTTAGATAACAAATAAAAAAATATCCGTCTATATTTCTTTTCATATTTTATTTATATTGGTTGGTGAGTATGTGGGATGTTTGTTTGGTTACTGAGAAAAGAAACAAAGAAAATGATGAGGTGTAATTATTCTATTCAATTGCTTAGAAGTAAAGGAAAAATAACTGATAATTTATTTCTTTATTCAATTTCATGATCTACTCCTATTTGGATGATGTCATGATGAGGAAATGAAGATTTTTATTTTTGTTTTTGTTTGGTTGCCAAGAAAGTGGACAGTAATCCTTAAAATGATTTGTTTTATTTCATGTTTGCATTATTTTGGTTAATAAAAGATGTCGGAAAATTTTGGTTTGGTTCCTTAAAAATGATGGTTAGGAGAAAAATATTTTCTTAAATACTTTTCTGGTGTTGATTGGATATTTTGTTGATAAGAAATGAAAATTTTCTGGATGATCACCTGAAAAGTTGGGTAGATATTGAAAAGTGGCACAAGCATTCAATTTTTTGTTTCAATTTCTACTGTTTGCAAACACCTCAATGGAAATGAGAAGTTTTTCCTATTTTCTGAATCCTGTGCCATCCAAACTTAGGAATGAAATTTGCAAACCATTCCATTCTTCTGGAGGAATTGTAAAGGAATATTTATTCTCAACCTTGCATTCTGGTTAACCAAACATGGCCATAGGGGAGCTGATGAATGGTTTTTCTTCCTGGATATATTAGCAAGAAACTTATTCCATTAGATTTGTATTGAACTTCTAAATTTGATAGTTCTTAGTCCTATTAAGATTGATAGCTACGACCCACCCCATGTTCCTGGCATATGTGACTGTGAGTCCACTAAGAAGAGGATAAGCTTTCTTTCTCTCTAGTAAATGGGGCCAGAGCTGTTCCCTCTTTCAAAGCAAGCAGGTCATAGAAACAGTGGCTGGTACTTTAAAGAAATGCAGGCCAATCTAACTTCTTCCAATCCTTGTAATGTCTTCTCTATCCATTCGTTGGCTTGCTGCTTCTATGACATTTTATATATACATGATGGAAGTTGAAACCGTACGTGATATTCTTTATTGCTTTGTACTTTTTCTTTTGTCGATGAAATTTACTGTCACTGTTCTCATTTCTCTATACCTGTTATCCCTATGGACAGATCAAGCAATGTCATTTATTTGAGTAATTTTACGCCCTTTATATTTATTTCCTTTGTTAGGCCTCATGCTATTTTCTAGTCTCTTAGGAGGCTATTTAATATTGGGTGTTGGATTTATCATTTAAGGGAGGATGCTTTCTTCCCATCTTCTTTGGAAACTTTTAATATTCTGTATGGAATCCTGAATAGAAAATTGTTCTATTACTTTCCTATGATTACAATAATGCAGCTTAATATCGTTACCAATGTTGTAGTAGCATCTCAAGAATTCGTTCATGGCTTCATGCTATCTTGTAAGAAACAGAAAAAAAAAAAAAACAGCAGCAGCGTACGATCAATTGGCGAGCAGTCGTGATTGTGGTAGTAGGTTAGGCGAGTGAGGTTGTAAAGATGGGATTTCGGTGCTGTGAGGTGAGGGAGAGCAAGAATCTTCTAGCCCTAATAGCATTTGGGGGGAGTGGGAGGGACTAAGGGAGAGCAAAAATCAGAGCCTGTGGGACTAAGGGAGTGTTTTGAGGAGAAATGGTATATGTATATCCGTTTTACAAGATCAGTAACTTTAGATTAAAAAATTAATATCATTTGAATTATAATATATTTCTTGAGCTTTTTTAAATGAAACTAACAATGAGGGATTATTTTGTTTAAGTTGTATTTAACTTAGAAGGTATTAAGGCAAAATAGTAAAAACGATTTCCATATTTGTTTTTCTTATATATTGTGAATTTTGAAACAAAAATGATATATAATTAAAATTAATTGAAATTTTATATATTCTTAAATTATTTTATCTTGAAACCCTAGCCTCTTTTTATATAAACTTTTTCTCTATGAGAAGGAGAGATGATTTTTTATTTTTTATTTTTGTCATTTTTGTCATGAAATCATCTTTCTATCCATTTTTGTCATTTTCTTTTTTAATAAAGTGATTATTATACTTAAATCTAGATTTTTATTTATTTAGTCGTCTCTTTGTGCGCCTAGCGATTGTTTGGGCTGTCTCGCGCGAAGGACGACGGTTTAGTTTTGATCGTCGTAATGCGACGTTTATTCGTGTTTTGTCGATTCAGACAAACAATATATATATATGATCAGAAATAATAAATCAAATCAAATTTGAATTATAGGTATTCTAATTTCAATATTAATATCAAATATATAGACTCGGTTATCAAATATATAGGTTTTGAGTCGTTTCATCGTCTGTTGTTTTTAACGATTTTGATTATATATTTCTATAGATGTATTGCTATTTTAAATTAATAAAATTAATTTTTTCTTTAAAACAAATTATTTTATCTTTATATCAATTAGTTAAAATAAATTTTAATTATTAAGAAAAATAATTTCTTATGGATTTTAATTATATTTATCATTTTTTTTCCTAGGAATTTCGGAGGGAAGTATAGTATTTTAGCATTTGATGTCCTGAAAAATCCGTTTCGGAAAAAAGCTAGAAAAAAAAAAACAAAACAAAAAAAAAACCGAAAGAATAACAATTGACAAAATGAGGCCACCTACAAAGAATGGAGGGATAGGGTAAAATTAGGGCTATTGATCATAATCATTTTGGTTACTATTTTTGCTATCAAAGAAAAAAATAAAAAAATAAAAAATCATTTTGGATGTTTTATGTTTTTTAAAATAGAAAATAATAATGATTGTTATATAAAATATAGTAATTCAAATATAAAAAAAAAATTATTGTGTTATATTTTTTTAAAGTATTTTAAAGCGATTTGTCAGGTTCTTCACAATTATTATGTCTTCTAAAAATAGTATTAAAATCTTCCAACTTTCAAGCATTTTTACATTTAAATCCCTAATAACCTAATTATATCAACACTCAGAATAGAATATGCTCAAGTCTATTCTAGCCTATAATAACTTACAGTTGCAACTCAAGTCTTCTCGCAACTATAAAGTCATTTTTAGTTGCACTCAGTCTTTACCACAACTATAAAGTCACTTTTAGTTGAGACTCAATCTTATATGCAACAATAAAGTCACTTTTAGTTGAAAATCAATCATATCCGCAACTATAAAGTCACTTTTAATGAGACCAATCCTAAACGCAACTATAATCACTTTAAATGGCACGCAACCCATCCAACCATGTAGCTCACTTTTAATCGAGACTCCAATCCTAAACGCAACCATGTATCACTTTAATCGGCGCGACAATCCTATTCGCAACTACGAGTCACTCAGAATGCAAATTAATAAATATGAAACTAAAAATATGCTTTAGTTGCAATTTTTTTTTTGTCTGATGATGCTTTTTTTTCAACCCACTCAGCCTGGAGCTGGGGGTCGCTACCAACTGGATCGCCGGGCGGGCGGCCCAGCCCCCGGGTCGTCTGGGGCAAGGTAAATGTCAGAACGCCACCTGCGCCTGAACGCAGCAATCTCCGCAAAAAACAAGAAAGAAGGGGATCTACGAGGGCTTCTACTATGGTCAAGCCTATGTTCAAGTCATTCTTTCCTCGAGAGAAAAGATGGATCGCTTAGAGGGCTAATGTGTTAGCGTGACCTTCACCGATGGGGTACTTCGTATTTATAAGTAGATGTTTTACCTGATTATGATTGTGGATTATTTCATTGATGGGATATTTTCGAGCACGCATTCGACATGGGACATGTAGTGCCGCAGCTTATTCTAATTATTTCTCTCCCTTATCGTGGGATCTCGATCTATTGTGATGAGTCATTACTGAATTCTCTTACTTTCCTAGCTGGTAAGATTTAGTTAGATTTGCTGGATAATTAGTTATAGGGGATTATCCTACTTTTCTTATTGGCTAGATTCAATCTGATGGGCAGGATATGAGCCCTCCGAATTACTCAAGATCGGCCTTTGGGCCGTGCGCGACCGGGCCTCGCTTCGCCTCGGTGTCGGGCCCGGCCGTCGCTGGCGCCTGCATTTTTCGGGCTTGGCTAACGGAGCGCCACCCTTCGGCTTGGCTAGTGGCCCGCGAGCCCATTTTTCACCCTATCGTTGTTCCCCCACACCAAGGTGACGGTATGTGTGGGCAAGGGTCGTAACTCTTTAGTACCCCAAGCAATTTCCACGCAGGTCTCGGGGCTAGATTAGTTAAGGCTTGATCACGCTACACGCCTTACGTATAATGATGACTCTTGGTTTTCGCACTTATCTCTCCTCCTAATTTTCTCTGCTTTCCTTCGCTTCTTTAGCACTCCGCCTTGTGTGTACCCCGATCCTAACCTCTTCTTTGCTCTTCAAAGAAATTCAGACTTCATTTTCCCTTAGTTCTCCGTCCGAATTCCTTTGCGGTAGAGTCTTTCCCCGGCGTTTCCCGAGATAAACCTTCTTCCGCTTTATTCAAATCACAAGGCTCTTTATCTCTCGGGCTTCTTTTATCAAGTAATGACGAGGCGCCAGGTTAAGTCGACCAAATTCCGCTTTCATTATTCGCTTTCATCGCGGGTCCGGGTACTCTTCTTCTCTCGCGTATCGCACGACTCTTCACCAAGCACGGCCTGATTTGACTGGCGGCGCCTTCACTTCCAGCCTGGTCAACTTCGAGATGCCCCAACCGCGCCCTCCTTTCCTCGACAAGGGTAAGGGAAGTAGACTCGATTAATTACCCTAGGGTCGAATACCTAAGATCCGCCATTCAAAGATGCTTACGCTGGGCTTCCAGCAAGGCCTGGCCCTTCATACGGGCCACCTTGCCGACGCACGGCCCCGAGTTCGAGCGTGGTCCTCGACGCTTTGAGCCCCTAAGACGGTAGTGCTTCTTCAAGTGGCCTTCAATAATGGTCTTCGCTTCCTCTCATCCCTTCATAAAAGGGCTTTACAACACTTCAATGTCCGGCCCTTCAACTCGCGCCCAATGTTCTGGCATTTTTGTTGGCCTATTGGCTTTCTTTAGGGACAGGGGGCTCGGTGTCCCCAGTGTAGCTTTGCTCCTTTATCTTTTTAGCCCGAAGGAGACCGCCGAGGGCTTTCTTTATTTTTCCAAGCGTTCTGGCGCTCCTCTAGTGATTTCCGATCTTCCTTTCCCACAAAGCTTGGAAGGGACGCGCTACTTTGTTAGTGGCCGTAATTTGGGAATATGACTTTCGATAAGGACGACACCTCGATGCCGGTGGCTCGACCACCCCCAAGAATCTACGTGAGTGTCTCGCCTCCGTTTTCGCAGTATAACTCAGGTGAGGTCATCGGGCATTTCCGATTCCGCACCGTCTACATGCCTCCTGGCGCCGATCCCGATCTCGCCAGCCAAAGATAACATCATAGCTACCGGCGCTGGTCGAAAGTGTCCCCGTCCCACGCGAGGTGATCAAGTTCTGACATTCCCAGCCCTTCGAGCTCGAGGTCCGCTTGCTCGCCGCTTGAGGCCTTCCACCTCCTCCACATGAGCGTGTCTACCATCGGGCCTCCACGCTAAACCCACCAGGAGAGCTCGGTTCAATTGAGACGCCCTAAGCCCAGAGTGTGAACGGAAAAACCCCGGGCCCACAGAAAGATCGCCGACTTCGGGGCCAAGGTTCCAAATCGGGCGCTCTTCCTCTTCTTCGTCTACCTCGTCCGAAAGCCTATAAGCGCCGCTCCACCAGGTTCCTGAGTTCAGTTCGCAGCCTGCCTGGGTCCGCTATGAAGGCGAAAAGTCCTCGAGTAAGGCCGCTGATGTTCGCTGGCGATCATGCTCATCATCGTCTGAACTACCGCGAAGAGTGTTAGGCCACTTTCTTCGAAGGCGGAAGAGTCGAAGAGGAAGGACTCCGAAACTGGCGAGGATGGCGACTCTTTACTTCTCGACGTCGAACTTGTGGCTGGCGCAATCTCGTCCATTCTAAAGGATTTAGACCTCAAGAGGTCGAGCGCGCTGCCCGTTGACGAGGCTTTGGCTTTATCTGTAACACTCCGAAATATACCCTAGCAGTTTTCGGACTTGTTTAGGGTATATTAAAAGCTAAATGGAATTTTTCGGAAATAAAATAAGAGACCCGAATCAGTATTAGAGACAAGGGTAAAGTGGTCATTTACCACTTGAGGACATAAAAGGCATAAAAGCATAAGATTACATGTAATCATGGAATTTGAGGAAAGATTAGTGGGTTAAATTAGAATATGACATAAATTGCTTTGCAAAAAGAAAGGAGTTTAAGGACTAAAAGGCAAATAAGGAAACTTAAAACAAAAATGGGTTTTCTTGTCTTGGCCAAACATGGCCTTAACAAAACATGGATTTAAGACCAAATTTGGTCTCAATGTGGGAGAGGAAACGGTGGAGAAGAAAAGGAGAAGAGAAGGAGAGTACAAGAGGGAAGAGGGAAGAGGCAAGAGGAAGAGGAAGAGAAGAGGAAAGGAAGGCCAAAAAAAGGTATGGAACTATATGGAATTCTAAAGTTTGAATGGTTTTCCATGCAATTTGTATGGTTATTATCTTGCCCAAACCTAGGGTTTGTTAGGATTTCATCCTAATCAAAGATGTATTGAAATTAGGGTTGGTAAAACTCTAAATGACACAAGATAGTTATAGAATCCTCTCTTTTAAGTTGATTCACGGGTTAATCGAGATAATTGAGGTTAGGCTTGTGTTCCAAACCCTAACTAATCATCATATTTGGTTTGTGTATGGGTTATAACCCATACTAGAGTTGTTTTGGGAGAAATTCATGGAAGATTTTTGAAGAAAGACAATTATTGAAAGATGACTCAGTATAAAAGAGATTATAAGATGAATTTGTGTGGTTTGAGGTAAAATAAGTATAGAGCTGAATCAGAAAACATGGTAAGTGCGTAAAAGCCTACATTATGGGCAAAATTTGAAAGACCTGTACCGGCACAGTCGAAATGCATTCTAAGACAGTAGTGTTATGTTTCTCTATTTCGACTAGTTTTGTGGCTTTAAGCTACAACTTGCTCATTTCTTTATCCGAATTGAGTGATTCAAGTAGTAATTAAACTAGACTTCATGAAAACCAACATCCAAATAGGAATCAAGCACTCGATTCTAGGGTGGCCCAAAAATTCACTCAAAGTGGGGCCATGTTCAAGCCAAATTCTGGTTCCAGTTTTGAACATAGAGTAGTCTCAGGTGTCTAGGTCATATCTTGAGTTTCGGTGCTCCGAAGTGGGTGATTCCAGTTGGAGAAGAACCCTTAGCACCTTAGCTTTAAAATAGTACATAGAATGCAATAAGTTGTAGAACTGAAAGATGAAAAAGACTAGAAACAGGTAAAAGACATACGAGTACAAAGATAATGAAAAGTATCGATGAAAGCATACAAAAGTACCAGATATGAAAAGTATAAGAACAGATAAAAGTACAGACAAGATAAGATAGGTTATATGAAAGTATACGAGATATGAATTTATATGATACATGCACAATATACGAACATGAAAGGAAATGAACATGATAAGTATAGGAATATGTAAAGTATAAAAATAGGAACACAGAAAAAGTATAGATAAAGGATATGCCAAAGACATAGAATATGTAAGCAAAAGATTGACATGCAATAGGAATATAAGATGATAAGGAATTAAAGTTATAGAAATATGTATAGATATATGAAATGCTTATGTATAAGCTTCTCGATACCGCCATCAGCGGTCATTCATGCTTATGTTCCCACTAAGCTCCGACTGTAGATCCCAAGGTGATAATTATCCCCTCCATGGGTCGCCTCGTAAGTTCCCATATCAGGTCGTGATTCGATTTCATCTCGAGTTTAGTGTCAATTTCGTGTCGCAATCGATTTTACGTTGACGCGGGCGCGTGCCACCACTGGGCTGGCTCAGCCGTAAGCCAAACTAAACGAAGGCCATGTTAAAGTTGCCCGGGTTTATAAGGCGAGGGTGGCTTCCCTTACATCTGAGCGGACTGAGCTGCGAGATCGGGTGCAGCGTATGACCGAGGAGGCTGAGAGGCTCAAATATGATTTGAAGCACACCATGTTGGCTCGTGGCTCGTAGAAGGTGAGAGAAGAGTGAAACCTAAACAAATTGATGCGGCCAAGGCGAGCCGGAGGTTCTGATGAGCTAGCCAAGTTACAGAACAGACTTGACAGAGGCCAAGACGGGGGCCACCCGCATGAGCTTCGCATATTAGGGACAGCTTCACATCCCGGGGCGAAATAAGTGAGAGTCTAAAGAGGAGCTAGCGAGCCAATGATGAATCGTGACGATAAGACAAATAGCCGCCGACATGGCCTGGGCCGTGAGGCTTCCGGAGGCCAGAACTCACGGAACGCTTGACTGAGGAGTGTCGTGGACTGCGTGGGGACCTTCATCAGCAAATAACTTTGGTTGCTCAACGGGACAAAGTTATAGGAAGATTGAGGGACCAAGCCAAGACTCGGGCTTCGGTGGCTTCGCTTTTCCGCCAGGTTGGGTCAAGTAAGGTTTATCCAGTTCGATTTCCAACTCGAATTCCTCCCTTAGCGACGAGACAAGCAGAGGAGTCTTCCACGCACTCATTCTCGAGAATCTGATACCCCTACCCGAGGCCCACTCCCTCTTCCGATGTATAATCTTCCTCGATACATATGTAGCCTTTTTTCAATGAATATTCATTTTTATTCACTACTGCTTTACTTGTGCACTGCGCTATTCTTCATGATTTGTAAGCCACCTTTGGTCGCAGGCCTAACTTGAGAGGTCCGAGTTGATAGGGCCGATGGGATGTAGAGTTGACCAGTTGAGCTCTTCGAACCGGGCCGCTAAGGCTTCACAGTCGTCACTGAGCTAAATGTGACTTTAGCCGTACGGTCGAGTGTAATAGTCGAGGTCACAAATTGAGTCAGTTGGCCTCATACGAGGCCTTGCGAAAGCCTAATATCCGAAATGATCCGACTCTGCCGCATGGCATGTGCAGAGGTAGTCGAATCACAAAGTGAGTCACAGTCTCTCGGGCGCCGAGGCCTGGCTGGGCGAGACATAAACTCGAAATGGGATGGACTCCCAGTTGCATGACTGTGTAGAGATAGACGAACTCGCTTAAAGTGAGCTACCAGGGTTCGGCGCCGGTGTCTTGTTGGCGATATAGCCCGAAATGATTCGACTCTAGGTCAGGGCTCAGGCAGAGAAGGTCGAACTCACAAAGCGAGCCGTTGGCTCCCCGGCGCCGAGGCCTTATCGGCCGATATGCCCTCGGAAATGACCGACTCTTAGGTTGCATGATCCGTGCGTGAGTAGACGAACTCACAGTGAGCTCGAGCCCGGCGCCGAGCGCCTTGTCGTATATAGCCCGGAAATGATATGACTTTAGGTTGCATGACCTGCGCGCAGTAGTCGAACTCGCAAAGTGAGCATCGGGCCCGGCGCCGAGGCCTGCTGGCGACATAGCCTGGCCGATCCGACTCAGGTCGCATGGCCTCGTGCAGAGAAGTCGAACCTGCAAAGTGAGTCATTGGCTCCGGGCGCCGAGGGGCCTTATCATTTATATAGCCCGAAATGATCCGAATCCTAGGTCAGCATGACCGCGCGTGAGTAGACTAACTCATCAAAGCGTGAGCTACACTGGCCCGCACCGAGGCCTTGTTTATGACGATACCGAAATGATCCGACTCTTAGGTCGCGCGGCCCGCAGAGTAGTCGAACTCGTCAAAGTGAGCCGCTGGGCTCCTGGCGCTGAGGCCTTGTCACGATATAACCAGCCGATTCGACCTAGCCGTGTGGCCCAAAGTAGACGAACCCAGCTGAGCTACTCTACTCCGGCGCCGAGGCCTGGCACATATAGTTCGAAATGATCCGACCCCAGGTCGCGCTACCGCTATAGGAAGAGGGCCGAACTCCGGCCAGCCGAGCTATCGGCCTCTAGCGCCCAGGCCTTATCGAGATATGTACTGAGCTAATCTTTACTCCCCAGTCAAGCTGACCCGTGAAAGTGTATCGAACTCATCAGCAAGCTACTGGGCTTCGGCACGCAAGGCCTTGTTGGCGATATAACCGAGCCGATCCGACTCTTAGTTGCATGACCTCGTGCGCAGTAGTCGAACTCGCCAAGTGAGCCACCGGGCCCGGCGCCGAGGCCTTGTTAGCCGAGATACCAGCCGATCTCGACTCTAGGTCGTGATGACCTGTGCGTAGTAGACGAACTCACGCGCGGAGCTACTCCGGGCTCCGCACCGAGGCCTTGTCGAGATATAGCCCGAGCTGATCCGACTTCTAGGCCGCTGCGGGCCTATGCGCAGTAGCTGAACCCGCCAAAGTTGAGCCGGGTTCCGCCCGGTGGCCTTATCGCATATGTACCGAATGATTCGACTTCGCCGCCCCGCCCGTGGCAGCAGTAGTCGAACTCGCCAAAGTGAGCCACTGGCCCGGCGCCGAGCCTTGCTGGCGCATATAGCCCGAAATGACCGACCAGGTCAGGTGGGCCCGCGCGCAGTAGTCGAATCCCCGTCAAAGTGAGCTATCAGCGCAGCCATTCGAACTCGATTTCGGGAAAGACCTCCGAGGTCTTTAATGCCGATTTATGGAGAATTTTAAACGATTGCGCGACTCGAAAGTGCTTTGGCCTTCTTATAAATGGCAGCTCGATCGCTATGGAGTTTATACTTTGATACTCTTACTCCTTCGTGCAGAATCGAGATTCCGCGCTGAGATGAAGCAAGGTCGTGCTTGATCGCCTTCTCACGATGGGATCACCAAGATTTTGGTTCGCTTTGTTGGACCTCCGCTGCTGAGCTCATGTTTTTCCCCCGCCCCCCTCATGGGAGTCATGTTGGCCCCCTAGCTTCGTGCCAGGAATGTGTCCGTGTGAGATGCATGGCTACATTTCTCAGGCCGCTTTCTCTATTTCCCCGTTTCTTCTTTCTTCCTCTCATTTCTTCTCTTTCCCTCTCCTTCATTCTCTCTTCCTTCCTTTCTTCTTTTTCCACATCTCATTCTCCCCTTTTTTCTTTCTTCTTTTCTTCCACATCTTATTCTCCCTCTTTCGCACAAACTCCTTTCATCTCTTTTTTCTTCTTCTCCTCTTTTCCACCTTTCTGCCCTTCTTCCACTTATTTTCATCTCGTTTTCCTTTCCTCTTTTCTTCCTGAGGTTTTTTTTTTTTTTCGAGGAACCGCTTGTACTATGTATTTCAAGATAACGTGGATGACACTACCGATTGTAATTGAAATGTAATCGAATTGGAATAAATAAAGACTTTCCTTTCGAGTATGGATCTTCACACTCCGTTGTATGTAATTTTCCGAGCGCTCTATGTCCGAGCCAAGCGGCGGCGTCTAATAAATAATCAATGAACGCACAACTCGTCATCCGAAAACTAATAATACTTTATTTAAGATTACACACCGAGGTCTATTGGTAAAAACGCTTAAGGTGTTCTACATTCCAAGCATGGTGTAAAATTTTTCCCTCCTATGTCTGGAGCTCATAATTGCCTGGCCTGATGACATGGGATATGATGTAGGGGCCCTCCCAATTGGGGCCTAGTTTCCCATGCGTTGGATTTTCCTCACGCGTGCTTCAAGACTAGGTCACCCGGCATGTAGCCCTAGGCTCGACCTTTGGTTGTAATACTTCATTGCCTTCTCTGGTAATCCTCCGCGCGCCTTAGAACCCGCTCGTCGCTTCATCTAGGAGGTCCAAATTTGGGGACGAGAGCCCGTCATCAGGTTCCATCGCTGCCAACTCGATCCTGGGATTTTAACCTAACCTCGACAGGCCATCGTCTGCCAGCTAAGGCGAACGGGGTTTCCGGTTGTCGACTTCCTCACAAATCCCATAAAGCCCATATCACCCTGGGAGGTATTCACCCATTTGCCTTTAAGATCCTCCTAATTTGGTCTTTAATGCGGCCCAAGGGTCCTAATGGTAACTCGCTTGACCATTAGGACTCCGCGATGCGCCGGGGACTGAGTAATAATTTAATCTCGAGCCTCTAAGACAAAAATCCCTAAACTCATGCTGTCAAATTGCTTCCATTATCCGATACCAAGGCTCTCGGATACCAAATCGCATATGATGGCTCGCCACACAAAACTGCGTATCTTCTGTTCTGGGATTGTGGCCAAAGGTTCGCCGCCACTTGGGCGGCGAATCTACCGCAACAATGATGACTTACATTGGCCTTTCCTAAGCGGAAGGTGAGGTCCCGCATGTCCAAACCCCATCACTGGAAAGGCCAAAATTGTAATTGATGTCAAGGGCTCCGATGGGAGGCGTGAGATCTTGGCATGCTCTTAAGTGCATCTCAGATCTCCCGACCAGGTCGGTTACGCTCGAGCATTGTAGGGCCGTTAGGTATCCCCGCCTAAGACCTTCCCTACTAACGCCCGGGAGTCTCGATATGATTTCCGCATACACCTTCGTGTACTTCCTTAGCACGTATTCAATGTCCTTTCCCGCGATGCACTTAAGGATGGGTGTGAAGAAACCTCGCTTGTACAGGCTTCCCTTATGATTAGTGAACCTGGCTGACCTCGTCCTGATTTTAGTTGCTTCCTTCTGTCTTCGAGCAGACAACTGCCTATTATGAAACCCAAATAGTGGTCCATCCAACTCCTAGCCGAACCCGATTTGGGCAACTTCCACGTCATGCAGATCTTGGCTGCAAGGCTCCGCAAGGTATTCTGAGCAAAAGGACTACCGAGGTCTTCCGTGAGGTCACGCTTAGTTTTGCCAAGGTCATTGAGTTCTCTCTGTTTCGGATATGCCTGATGTAAGATGACAGCCGAAACGCGCGGGTATAAAATGAATGCCTAAATGCGCAAGCGCACAGAGTTCTAAGTAATATAGTACTTAACGTGACGGATATCGATCCATTGTGGAAAGGTAAATTGACTACAGAAGTTCCGCTGCATAATATCTCAACAAAGAGCTAGGTAAAAAGTAAGTAGGGAACCGTAACTAAGTCGTTGATTCTAGTGAATTAATGAAATGTGCCTAGGGTTAAATCGCCTCATCATGTTCAATGGATTACTTTTCTAAAGATATCGTATTCAATCTATATGTAATATGTCAATTAGCGAGGTGATCTTGCCTACGAGATATCCTCTCTCGAGGTATATCCGCCTATCTCGTGAATAGAATCAAGTATATCTCTATCTCGAATTTCAGATTCCGAAACATTTAATGTTCTAACTCAATGCTACTCTGTGTTCGACATTCTATTATCCGAATCGCTAAAGGCTACTTCTATCTAGATCCCCGAATACCTCATCTCTCGAATCTCTGATCCCAGCCTGATTATGTTAACATTACGACATTAACATATAATCAAATGCGTGCATGTAGTAGATGTGATAAATTAATAAATAACCGAATAACATGAAATATCAAACGTTAATCCATCAGACATGACAGTATTTGATGTAACCCTAGAAAGAGATCTAGAAACATAATGAAGAAATATAAAACTGCTTTAATAAAGGAAACATTGTTCTAGAATCCGAAAATATCCGCATGAAAGCTATTAAATCCCAAAATTCCTATCGTTGTCACCCCGTTTCCTAAACCCGTGCCTCCGCTCTCGTGCGCCTCCCGATCCCCCTTGATTTCTGAACCCTAATTCGCTTTTAATGATGAGGGCGCATTGAGCCGACGCCGACGCGGGCGACGTCAATGACAGGGTGGTGTCACGACGTGGGGACGCCGCTGACGTGAGGACGCCACGACGGGGACGCCGCGACGACAGTACTTCATCGCCTTGTTCCCATTTGCTCCAAATCGCTTCTCGTTGTCAGCTCTTTTCACCCCAATGCTCCCGCATTCACAAAAAAGACACATCAACTCGCATTCTAGTCACAAAACTATAAAATTACTCTTCTAAAATAAACAGAAAATGTAGATCGACGCGAAGTATAATATGAGTGTTTTGTGCACTCATCACACCCCCAAACTTAGTTTCTTGCTTGTCCTCAATCAAGAACCGACTCTAGACAGGACACACCACCCGACATAATGTAACTCACACTAATACATAAGAATGCACATGTCGAAAATAAAATACCTGGGATCACCCACATACCCACTGCTTCTCAATGTTCGCAAAGGCATACAGATATTTGACTTTCTGTGAATCTCGAAAGGAGATAAAGAAACTCGACTAGCATCAAATCCTGTTGGTGTTCAATAGCCTTCCCCAAAATCCCTATGTGCTTATAATCCAGTGACTTCCAAGATATGCCTAGTTCCGATAATTCCCAAACTTAAGCTCAACTCATTTATTAGGAAGAAGCTAACTAGGAAAGGATAGGAACGCACTCCATTTATTCATGTTCTCATACTAAGAAATTCCTAATGCATCTAAAAACACAATGGAAGAAGACCTAAGTGCCAAGAAGTTTTAGCCGAGCGCTCCTCGTAGCTGGGATCCATCAGTGACTCCCCACCCGCCTGGTTAAGGGCACCTATTACTCAATTCCCTTCAAACTTCACCCGAACACTAACCAAACTCAACGGTCCTAGGTTGCGTGAATGATCCATCTTCTCGTCCCATGTAGCTAAAGGAAGTCAATGACTCCCTAGCCACTGCCTGTGGCATTAGGCTTTGATAAAGCCCCTCAGATCAGGCCCTGGGATTCCGATTGATGATCCCGCTTTATTCCTATGCATATACCTATTTTTGTCATATTTCTTTTCTTTTTCTCTTTTCTATCGCTTTTGTATTTTCTTTAGTCAGGCTCGGCGGGCAATCCTCTTTGATTAGGTGTCCCATCACTAAAATGGTCTCGAATCTCCCAGTCGATCGAATCCTCAAGAGCTGGTTCACTTATGCATACTAAAGTCACTAGTGTGTGAGTGTGATAGGGTTTTTGAGAACTGGCTTGACTACCCTAGGATTGATTTACTAACCCTTTCAACTATTCAATCTAATTAATGAAAGATCACAAATGTATGCAATTGAACAAGTTTATAGTGAACTCAATCCAAAATCGATCCTCACTTCAACATGGCACACATGTATGCGATTACTACATGCAAGAATGTCCTAAAATATAATCAAACACTTAACACATGACTCATAAAATGAAAGTGCGATGTAAAATAAACTGAAAACAAAACACACTAATATGCGGAACACGCTAAAAATACTACACACTACTAAAACCAAAACACAATAAACAAAACACAAAACATGGTACCCGATCACCAAATCCTCCCCCAACAAAGTATCCAAAGTATTCCACCGTAAGACAAAAACATAGAGGAAGGAACTCCCCGAATATCACCGCGGTGGAGGTGGTGGAGGTCAGAAAAAGCCAAGAGCCGGGCGAAATGGCCTCGCATAGATCGGGCCGGGCCAGCAGAATGATGGCCTGACGCGTAACCCGCTTCGCATATCAGCACGCAACGCCCCGCGTCTCGTAACGAGGGACTCTGGTGTTCAGGTCTCATCCCGAAGGCGCCAAACGCTCGAGCGAGCACCGGGTCCTCAAGATCTCAGCGACTAGATGGCGGCCGCCGCGGGCGCGGAGGTCGGATGGTGGTGGAGATGGTCGAGACGTGGATCGCCACGTCCTCCGGTACTGCCCAGAAACCAAAGCGGAGCCCGATAATCGGAAGCTCGCCCGTCGCAGGGCTCGCGGACCCGAGTCAGAACCCTCAGCGCGGACACCGTGTGTCCCGCTGACCGATATCGCTTCGACGGATGAAGCCGTGCCTCATTGTCGCCAGGCACTCCTACTTGTTTGCACAAGCCAAATATCAAAAAAGGGTGCCCTAGGTTCATCTTCGCATCCCTGTTATGGTGATGGCATCCTCGATAACCCGCCAACATCGAACGGGATATCCCGACGACGGGCGGCCGAAAGCAAGGAACGCGCAGTTACCTCATTACTACATCTTCGCCGCGCTCGGGATAAGACGCTGGCGAAGAATGGAAGCAAACCTTAGGAATGTAGCCAAATGCTCGGGCCTTGAAATTGACCGCATGGCCCGCGATCGTTGACTCTCCACTACCCCCGCCTGGTCAATACGCGCATGACCTCACGAGAGTTCCGGATGTCGCGAGCTGATCAGCTGAATCCTGGGTGACATGCCCAGGCCATAGAAACCATTGATCGACTCGCGCCGAAGTCGACCATCAGACTCCCTCGCACCTCGACCTTGAGGACACGGGATGCAGCTACGTGAAATTCCTCGAACTACGCTCATCGCCGCCGACGAGGTCGTGCATAAGGCACGCCACCCTTTAGCCTCGATTGTCCTTCTAAAGAAATCATCTGGGTGATGAAACCCTTCTTCCTAACGAAGGATCGGCTCTTGCAATCAGGCTAAACCGACCACGCACCCGCTATAAAACGGAGGCATCGAATGTGGGAGCTCTGGGTCCTCGCTGGCCGACCGCCAAGTGTGCAACTTCGCCTTTCCGCATATCGACTTAGGCAAAACTCGAACACCCTTAATGTGCACCACAACAAATCAACTAAAACTACCTAATGACTCAACAAAGCCTAAATGGGACTCAAAGACCTCTACAACCTAGTCGACCAAATGAATATCTAAAAGACCTATGAATACCTAAAAGATCCCTGCAGACTACAATAAAACGCATTCAATGAATTCCTAGACCATCGTACCCAAGCTTGTGAATCTGGGCACACAAAGGGTGGAGATGCCACTATGACCCAAAACTGGCCAATGAGGGAGACTTACAGTGATCGGCGAGCAGTGGAGGGCCTCCGACCGGTGGGATGAGAGCTCCGACAGGTCCGGTGAAGGCTGGGATGCAGGGGAGCTAGGGTTCCGTGAGAGAGTCGACGCAAGGAAGTCGTGGAATGAACCATCTCGGGCTAAAATGTGGCCACGTCACGACGGCGCGGGTGACGCCGCGACGCGACGTAGAGTATAATCCGCCACGCCGCTGACGCAGGTCTCACGCCGCGACGCGACGCAGGGCTTTACACCTGACGTCAGCGACGCGGAGAATACACGCCGCCAATGCGACGTAGGAATGTTAAAATGACGCCGCGACGCGGAGAAATCCACGTCAGCGACGCGGGCGCAGAGATGAAAATTTTGACGTCAGCGACGCGTAAATCCACGCGAATGCGACGTGAGGAATGTTAAAAATGACGTCGCGATCGCAAAATCTCACGCCGCGATCGCGGCGCAGAGCTTCAAAAACGCACGCCGCGACGCACGCAGGCTGAAAATGACGCCGCTGACGCGGAGAATCCACGCCGCTGATGTGACGTAGAATTAAATTTTGACGCCGCGACGGAGATCTCCACGCCGCGACGGGCGCAGGAGTACCGCGAAGAAATTTTGAATACACAACTCGCCCACTTTTCGAGAACTCACGCGTGAAACATCATTCCGGTATCAACACAAAGACCCGCACTCCACGCCCGTCCGCAATTAAACCAACTAACGTAAAACACCATCGTGGATGCTTAGAAATCAAAAATTGCCGAAAACAACAATAGAATCAAAACTAAACAAAGTTTTGTGAACACTCGGGTCGCCTCCCGCCGCTTATGTTTAATGTCAAGTAACACGACTCGAATCTCTTAATGTGCAAGACACTTAGATAAACTCGAGAAATGCTTATGCGCATCCTTATAGTGCTCACACCCAATGCCTATGCGGATGAAATACTCTTCTCGTACATGCCCTCGCTTCTTCTGTCTTTCTCTCGTGCAATAAGCCATTTATCCCTCGAAATTTTTCTCATCGCCTTGCACAATCTCTGTGTACTGAAGTTCTGAGATATCTTCATTTGATCGGCTGTCTGGTGCTTCGTGGGGTTGGAAAACATGGAAAGTGATCTGGCTCTTGACTCTTAGTTTGAGTTCACCTTCGCACATTACACTGGCTTTTCCTGTGGCTAGGAAAGGTCTACCAAGTATAATGGGACCGAAATATCTTCTTCCATGTCCACGACAAAGTTCCGCTGGAAGGACGACCACCAACTTTTACGAGCACATTTTCGATTATCCCTCGAGGTGTCGGGGTATGACCTATCCGCAAGTTGTAGACCGGGACTGTGGTTGATTTCCTTGCTCTTCCCAACTTTAGCCTTAAACATCGAGTGGCATCAAGTCGATGCTCGCCTCCCAAGTCACATAAGGCTTTTCCGATAATCTCGATTCCCTATAGAGAATCTGCAGATAAAGCAAATTTACTCCTGATCTCAAGTTTCTGGAAGCTTACAGGATGGCACTGCATTCCGCTAAGGCAATGGTCCCATACTCTTCCAATTTCTTTCTTACTTGCCAAGATCTTTTCATGAATTTCACATAACTTAAGTATATTCTCTTAATGCTTCCAAAATGGAGATTAATATGCGCCAAGATGTCAAGAAACTTTGCGAACTCGCTTTCTCCAATTTACCTTTCTTCAACCTCCGAGGGTACTGGATCGTATGACAAAAGTTCTTCTCGCTTTTGTCCTGCTTCTGGGCTTCTTCCCCGCTTTATTATCCTTGGCCGCCTCACATCTCGTGGGTTGCTCATTTTTCATCCGGGTCGGCCTGATACTGTCTTGCTCTTAATTTTCACTTTCTATATCATACTACATCTAGATTTCCAACTCTTTCCACTCCTGTGAGTGATGGCCTTGCAAGACTCCCTCTCCCTTCTCTCTGGGGTGGTTTACCTCAAAATTGCTTGGCAATGATCCCGGCCGCTCGCCAACGTATTGGCTTATTCGCTTCCATTTGAATCTCTAAATTTCTCAACCGTGCCGCTGACGGTTAACGGGGCTGTCTCAGTTGTCGTATATTTGCTTTAGTTTCTAATTCATACGGCAAGAGTGGAAGTTAACATCCGGCAAGCGCGTCTAAATCCAAATTCTTCGTGTGGTTCATTAGCTCCTGGCTTTGATGGCATATTGTTCCTCGTTATTACGCCATCCATACCCTTTGATTGTTTTGATTATTCTGATTTCGATTGTTACGCCACCCTGGTCTCGATTTTGATTCTGCAGTCGTTACTCCCATACGGCCCCGGTCGCAGATCGATTCCGATTAAACCTCGACACGCACCGGGCTTCGCTTCCAATCGTAGGGTTTACCGATTGGACATTCCGCGCCGGCCAGGTCGCCCTCCACAGATTCACAACTCCCATGGAGGACCAGAGATGGTACGTGTCGTTCCCGCCGTCTATTTAGTCAAGCAATACCGAGCCACATGATTTACCGTGATTGTCGAGGACTCCGCATTGTCCTGTGCCACTCCACCGTGTTTACCGGGGTGTAGCCTTCCTCTCTTTAAAGCACCGATTAGTGTTGGTCAGTAAGATCTCCAATATCTCATACGCCCGGGTCTCGTGGGTTTTCTTCCATCAATGATCCTCCAAATTCGAGGCGACCATCAATGTCCGGGTCAGATTTCTCGCATCATCTGTATGTGGACTTGCATCCATCCTCGTTAGCCTATGGGGCGCAGGACATCATAATAATTCATGGAACCCGTCCCATGCCTCCGCCGTGTTCTCCCCTCTAGTCAATTAAACGTATTGACCAGACCAACAGGCAATCTTCGAAGGTGGAAAAGAACGGGTCAGAAACTTTTGTACCAACTCGCCCATGTAGTAACGGAGTTTGGCGGTCGAATCGTTACAATGTTCGCCTTATCCCCTGAGTTCGGGAATAACCGCAATCTTAGGGCTTCTTCAGTAACTCCATTGTATTTGATGGTATCGCAAACTTCGAGGAAGTTAGTCGTAAATGCATGCTCAGTTCTCAGCTGGGTAGCCCATGGAACAATATAATGGCATCCAGACTGGTGGATCGACTTCAATCTGCAAATTGTTTGCTTGAACGGTGGTCGCCTGACGCCGCTCGAACAATCAGCTGCGGTAAAACAAACTCATCTAATAGCATGTAAGGATCGCCCTGTCAGAGTAAATGGCCCGGGCGCTGATTCCTATTTCGCTTCTCTGCGGGTTCGGGCTTTGTTCAACGCCAAAATCTTGTTCTTCAGTGTTTTCCATGACTACTAAGCCGTCGTCACTTCTTCCGTCCTACGCAACTGCGTGGGTCTTTTCTCGGGCCTTCAGATCACACAAGTGTTGATTAATTCGCTTTGCCGTCGCATGTACTCAATCGAACCCTCAGACTGGCAATAACACACAAACTAACAAAACCCAATTACCAAGACTTTGTAAAATAACAAAAGTAAAGAAAAAATTCGACATTCATGTGCTCATTTCATATCAATTTAAACCTCTCCCAAGAACGCGCCAAAACTCGACAGCCGAAACGCGTATAAAATGAACGCCAACGCTGTTGCACGCCAGAACAAGTAATATAAAGGTACTTAACGTGACGATATCGATCCACGTGAAAGGTAAATTGACTACAGAGGTCTCCGCTTCGCATAATATCTCAACAAAAGAGCTTAGGTAAAAAGTAAGTAGGAAACCGAGAATCAAGCCGTTGATTCTAGTGAATTAATGGAAAGAGGTTTAGGTTAAATCGCTCTTATCACGCTCAATGGATTACTTTTCTAAAGAAACTAGTTATCCAATCCATTTGTAATATGCTCAATTGCAGGTGATCTTTGCGCACGAGACATCCCCTCTCTCGAGGTATATCCGCCTATCTCGTGGGAATAGAATTGCAGATATCTCTATATCTCACTCTGCATTCGAAACGCTTAAATGTTCAACCTCAAATGCTACCTTCAGGTTCTAATATCTCTAATATCCAATCGGCTAAAGGCTACTCTATTCCGTGATCCTCAATACCTCATCTCTCGAATCTCTGATCTCCAGCCTGACATATGCTAATATCACGACATTAACATATAATTGAAATGCAGGTGTATGAGGTAGATGTGACAAATTAATAACAACTAGAATAACATGAAATATCAAACGTTAATCCATTGTACATGACAGAGTTTGATGTAACCTCAGAAAGAGATCTAAATACAATGGAAGAAAATATAAAACTGCTTAACAAAGAAACATTGTCTCAGAATCCGAAAATATCCGAAAGATTTAAAAGCTATATAAACCCGGAACTTCCTTAGTCGTGTCACCCCGCTCTCTAAAACTGCGTTCTCCGTCTCGCGCGCCTTCCTCGACCCCTGATTTCGAACCCACTCCGCTTTTAATGATGAGGCGCATTGCGAAATGACGCCGACGTAGCGACGCCACGACGTGGTGGTGTCAATGACGCGGGGGGCGCCACGACGTGGGGACGCCGCTGACGTGAGGACGCTTCACGACGCGGGGACGCTGGCGACGTGATTGTACTTCATCGCTTTGTTCCCATTCGCCCGTGGCCCGCCTCGCGTCATTTTTCACCCCAATGCTCCCGTGATTCACAAAGACATCAACTCGCATTCTGTGTCACAAAACTATAAAATTACTTCTAAAATAAACAGAAAACGACTGATCGCCAGTATAACAGTGAGTGTTTTAGGCACTCATCATAAGATCCAGAAATTCCAATTTCGAAATGGCAAATCGTAAGTCATTGGCTGTAATTGTTAATTTCGTTAAAAATCCGTAATTTATTCTCTGTATCTCGACAGATGAAACGGATTGCACCGCTGGAATCGCCTCGTAAATCTATCTAGTACGTGAAATTTGGTCGAATTTCGAGACAATCTAATTTACATATTTTCTGGTGCATCGCGCCGTGTCGTGAAACGATTTTCGATGCGATCAAAGTCATATATAACAAGTAACGCGCCATAAGTGGTATGAGTAGAGAAACGTATGAAAACGGGATGGCCGAGATAGCGCGAACGCCAAAGTTCGAAAAGCATGACAAATTACTATTTTGAAATTGATTTAAGTTAGAAAAGGACAAAACACTAAATAAAGGTCTTCCCCACATGCCCAAAAGGAAAAAACGTGGGGGAGGAATTGGAGAACCAGTAGCCATTTCGTTTGAGAGGTTTTTAGAGAGAGAGAGAACACTTCTCTCTAAATTTGTACCCGATCCGACCGTCAGCAGTCTTCGGGACAAGAAGGAGAATCGGCTTCTACGCGGCCCCGCAAAGAGGATTCCCGCCCGATTGAGAAATTGCTCGTCACCCGACATTCACAGTGGTCTCGTACGACGGCAGAGTCAACGGACCCCGTATTTGGGGGCGTTTCACAGGGGCCAGTATCAAAGCCTAGGGCATACCGAATACCTAGGAGCTCCTGCTAGGGTATCCATCACCACTAGGTGTGTCCCGATGTCGAGTGTATGTATGAGATTACCAGAATCAATTTTATCAAAACTAGGACATTACATGCACGGTTTTGGTGTGTTTTGTGTGACGGATGAAATGTTGTGGTGAATGTTTGATGAATGGTATATATACCATGTCATGCTATGTGAATGTCAGGTGCTTAGGAAAAAAATAAAAATTCTGGTGTGTAGCGGAAAGTTTTAAAATTTTGCAAGGTACAAACTGGAACAATGAGAAAGACAAATTTATAAATTTTATTTGGCCCATGAGGATGGAAAATAATTTTCTAAGTTGAAGAAAATCGAGAAAATAAATTTTTATAAATTTATTTGAGATATAAAAATGAAAAAAAAAAAAACAAATAGCAAAATAAATATATATATATTTTTTCAAAATTTTCCAGTAGGCCGGAACTAAGGATTTCTGGATTAATGTGTTCAAAACAAATTATTAATTATTAAAATAAAATCAAATAAAATCAAATTAGACAAAATTTTCGAAAAATAAAATTTTCAAAAATGAAATTTTCGAGAATGGGCTTGCTGAAAATAATAGCTTGCGCATATCAATGTTCAGACACTGTAAATGCAAGGACCATGTATACACTGACAGGTGTATGATTTGTGTCTCTGGGCCGTGTTTATGCCTTTAGAGATACCGTAGATGAGATTTAACCTGCCATGTTAACCGTGGATTTATTTGTGCTAGATCGGCGACGGCGACGTAGAGGGCGCCCATACCTGGGTATCGGGTCAGCACCATCAAGTTGACGCAGACTTTGGCCAGGCCAGAGGGCTTCATGTCAATGCTACCAGACAGTCAAGAAGGTGTAAATGTGGAGGTCCTAGTAACCTTTGTTAGAGGTTTAGAGCGATCATCCTCCGACATCACCACTGTGGGGAGGACCACGGTGGCACCATCGTTCATACGCATCGAGAAAGTGCTAAAGGTTACTGAGATTACCTCCGACGCGACCGATTAGACTAGCCGTTGCTCCAACAGAGGGCAGCCCAAATATGGTGGAATGGGCAAGGACCTCTAGAGACTCAGAGTATGACACGGGCAGAATTTCAGAGTCACCATGGGTAAGTACTTTCCAGATCAAGGGAGATTACGCGAAAAGCTCGTGAGTTCCTGTGAGTCAAGGTGGGGGCGACACTGATAACATGGGCTGATCTACAAAGTTAAATTTCGATTTATTTGATGATTACGTGGCCACGTACTTGGCCAAGGTTGGGGATTTGAGAATGGACTGTTGTCCATTCGGGGCCAAGATTGTAGAACTTCTCGCCTACAAGATATGGATTCAGATTCGTCGGGACAACCTCACCATAAAGAGAGAGTTGGGCTTAGAGGTTGGTAATCTTAAAGAAGCCTTATATGAGTTCTCCCTGTGGATTAGGGCAAGAATAGGGATGATATGTCACGGCTATGAAGTTGAGATCTCGAGATCACCACCGTAGACCCGAGGATCATGGACATGTCAAAGTCTCAGCGTCAATCCCAGGATGGATCAATCGATAGCCATGTGGTCAAGTATCGACAGAGCAGGTAGAGCTACCGCCTATACGCAGGACGGTACTAGTGTGGTATTTCAGTGAGACAAGCATGTCATTTTGCCCTGTGATACATGAAACTGTGTGTCAGATGCTTAGCTGGGTCGGGCTAGCTTAGCCCACTTGGGAGGACGAGGAGAGGCCGACGGATCTACCTCGAGGTGTGCGAAGATGTGGAAGCTTTTCCAGACGAGCTACTTAGACTACCTCCACATAGGATGTAGACTTCGGTATCGAAGTTACACCCTCGTACATCACGATTCTTCGACTCCAAGATAGATGGCACCAAATCGAAACAGAGGGAACTCAAAGTCCACACAGGAGCTATTGACAAGGGGTTCATTAGACCGAGCACTTCACCATGGGGCATCCTGCTCATTTCTTATGAAGAAGAAGGACAAGACCCTTCGACCGTGCATTGATTATCGATAACACAGTGGTTACGATCAAGAATCTGCACTCCATTACTAAGGATTTGATTACCTGCTTGATCGCTAAGAGGAGCGAGTCTACTCCAAGATAGACCTTCGCACTGGTTACCATCAGCCGAGGGTTAGAGATAGATATCCCTAAGACATTTAGACGCTGCTATGGGCACTTTGAGTTTACGCAGATGCTCCTTTTGATCGACGACGCGCCAAGAAAGATTCACGGATCTCATGCATAGGATATTGCAACCCTATTTAGATCAAATACGTAGTCTCGCATGACATCTCTGATCTACCCAATGCAGTGGGAAAGGCTGAGGATTACTGAGGATCATTTTACGCTTGTCGAGACCATCACCAGACGCCAAGTTCGTATGCGAGTTCGCTTACTGAAAGGATTTTCGGGCACAGGTCGCATCAAGAGGTGTCACCACCCGCAGAAGGCCGAGGTAGTGATGAGTCGGGAGAGGCCGAAGTCGCCTTCGAGACACGTAGTTTCGACTGGGTCGGGTATTACAGATTCATCGAGGACTCTCCTGTGATAGCAAGACCTATAACTAAAGCCGACTCAGAAAGGAGGTCAAGTTTGATCGAGGACTGACGCGAGGAGTATCCTTGTGAGTCAAGAGGAGACGCATCGGCATCCTAATTCAGCAGTTCCGCACAGGACAGGGGTACACAAAGGTAATAGGATGCCCTCGAGGGCCTGATTGGGATGTGTTTGAAGGCAACCGAGGGTAGTAGTGACTGCGCTTAACGTAGTAAGGATCTGAATCAACAATATTTGTATCCTTATTCCTCCCATCAGCCAGAGTCAAGTCATCGCGCAAGATAATGTCTGTGTGGTCGAACACGGGGATGGGTTTTCATCCTATGAATGATTTGCACGTTGTTTGAAAATGGTGAGGCTTTTTGTTTGATTTCAGATTTGTTTCAAAACAAAGGGGAGTTGTTTGGTTAACACTAACTGTAATGACTTAAAATGAAGTGTGAAATGGTAACTTGAAGGTCTGGGGTCACTAGCTTGATAACATGGGCTAACAAGATCCCTGGGTCATATCTTCGCATTATGGCAAGTAACATATAGTCAAAGCCATAACCAGATCTTTCTTATTTATAACTTATAAAACCTAACCCTAAACCACTCCATTCGAGTTAATACAGTATTATGAATTCACCGTCCTATCTAAATCTTTTAAAACCTCTAAGATTCAACCTCCTCACAAAGGGTCAGAACATCTAAAGGATATCGTTGCATCTAACAACAAGTATGCACTCAAACCTAAAGCATGGCAAGTATCGACTAAATAACAACATTAAATGGCATTAAACCCTAGTTCGAAGGTATATGGAACCATAAATATAGTAATTGTCATTTAAAGCATGAGGACAACCCGCAACAACCCCAAACCAGCTTTCAGCCACCCTCCTCTTCAAAGCTATGAAGCTTAGCTAAGCATCCCTTGAGTTGTCATCCTCAAGGGGTGTGTTTGGTAGCCTAGAAAATGAAAGAAAGAGGAGAGAGAAGAGAGCAAAGCAAACCCTAAAATGAAAGCTGCGGGAGATATTTACATAAATGAAAAGTTGCTTAAAAGTTGCTTAGGGTTACAAAACTATGGGGGTTTATATAGTCCACCCAAAGTGTGAAAATACAAGAAAGCCTAAAATATTGGCTCATACAAGGGACAAGGTGGTAAATACACCAAACGAGTCGTTTAGATCAATTATACAAAAATCATTGTGGGCAAGAATTCGCTATGCAGTGGGAATTTCGCTTAGGATAGTTAGTAATTGCTAGCCTAGCTTAGCTCTTACAGATAGCGAAATTGGAAAATTTCGCTTATCACGCGAATTTCGCTAGTTAGTTAAATTTCGCTAGCCTACGAAATTATTGTGAGATAAGCGAAATCTGCAAATTTTCGCTTAGGCACAAGAAATTTCGCTAGCTACGTAATATCACTTGCTAGATTGCTAAATTTTTCGTTATGGTCGCGAAATTTAATCTCAAATAAATTGAGAATTCAAATAAATTTTCGCAATCATAGCGAAATTTCTGGGATCGCCTGTTTTGCTCACTGCATCTCACTACATCTACTGCATTCTCCTTCCTTCAAAATTCCACTTCAAATTCCTTCATTTTTGATGGCTGAAAACACCATGATTCCTCAGCATTCGGCACCTATCTTAACATCAAACTTGAACTAAATGACCGAGGTATTCAAAGACCTGCAAAATCACCAAAAACAAGCTCGAAATGGCATCAGTGGAACTAAGCACTCGCATACACTAATTGGGCTTAATCGATATGATTAAGAAAAAGCACTCAAACCTATCTTGAATATGGCTCAAAATAGCACTCGGGCACTAATCACACCCCCAACCGACACGCTTGCTAGTCCCTTTAGCAATGCTAAAAACAATAATGGATGCATGCCGTGATTTTACCAAAAGTATATATGGTTCAAAAAGGTATATACGATAAGCACAATTTAAATGAATAATTGATAATTCGCTCAAAACCGACATGAAAGAACAAAACCATATAAGAACAAGTTTTAGGTCAACATCTTGGACGGCATGAAATCCAACCTCGACTTCCACCAAATCTAATGGTTCCTAACGTGAACTTATCAGCCAATAAAGTGTAAAATTATCTCCTCCCTAGCTACTGTCATGGCCTTAAATCAGCTGAATAAACGTGAACAGGATTAGCTACACACTTATTTCCTATTTGATTATAATGTAGGCGGTAATGCTAAAACTCTACTTCACCAAAGTCCGTGTAATCGGGGTCCACCGATGACTCCCAACCACCAAGGCTTCAGCATCGTCAAAAGGATCACTACCACAAACTCGCAGTTTCACCGACTCCAAATGACTTCGAATTAAGCACCTACAACGCAAAACTCTACCCATCCACCCGTAACGAACACTAAGTCGATGACCAACCAATTAAGGCTAGGCATCTAAGCCTAAAGGCTTTCGCCATATACCCCTGACCGTATTCGTGTTTCAAGGCAAAGCTTCACTTAATTTCTTTTATTTTTCTTTTCTTTCTTTTCTTTTCTTTTCTTTTTTCTTTTTCCTCTTTTTTGAAGACTACATTGGTCTTCATATATGGGTAACACTAACCCTATTATAGGTTGTCAACATGTCTAAGGCTCTGGCCAGTGGCATTGAGAAGAGGTACAAATTTACAACCTATTGGTACAATCCGGTGTGCAAAGTAGAATTAGCTCAAGGAGAATGTTCAAGTTGAAAACGCTTAAAACTTCAATGGACCAAAACTCGAATAATGCATGGAATTGTTCTTAACATTAAGGTAACTAGGTTTCAATCATTCAATTAAAGGCAATTCAATCATCTAATTATGCAATTCAATCTGTCTAATTAAAGTAATTCAATTGTCCAATTGAAAGAAAAAAGTAGATAATAAAATGCAGGCACAAAAGGATTTGCAAAGTGTAGTAGATCAGAATAACACTCGTGAAACGCTTTGATATAACCAAAATGGCTAGTGACATGCCAATATAGCCGAACATACAAAGTATCACCGCCTACTATCAAGCACACATAGAATCCTATACAAATTAGTAGCACTGAGCAAAGCCGAAAAACTATACAAAACATAATGTAAGACACTTACCTCTAACTTTTCCTCCTAGCAAAGCATAGACATGTAATAGGATAGAAAGTTAGACAGAGTGTGACCCACCCTAATCTCGCAAGGCGGATCCGACACGTCACGTCAGGCCGCGATGTCTAAAGAGGCTAATCGCCGGTGTCATGGTCGGCTCATCTCGATGGTCGTGAAACATGCTGAGACCGAGGTGACTCATGATCCGCCGAGCGCGGTATGACATCGCCCAAAGTGGTCTCGGCCAAGTCAATCTCCGTCCATCGATGCTCGCGGTGCCAACGAACGTAGACAAAGATCCATAACACCCGCAATTCCCTGCATCGACATGAATGTACCGAGAGGCCAGGCTATATATGATGGGCCGAGTATCAAATCCGGGCCGTGGTCGGCAGTGGAGGATGAGATGGAGGGAGATATATCTCGCACCGGGCCTTCCACCTCGACCTCAGGAGCATGAACATCTTCTCCTCCGTGGGAGTGTCGCCTCCTCGTCCGGTGCCTCCTCCCGGGTCTCCGCCGTCGGGAGGAGAAAAGAAATTCCAAGATTACCCATCGCGCCCATAGACAGGACCCGAGGACATCTAATCCTCCTCAATCCGGCCTCCGAGCCCAGTGCTCCAGACCTCGGCTCAACAGTCATGTGAACAAGAAGGGTAGACTTTCCGCCGAGCCGTGCCCTCGCAGCGGGACCTTATCTTCAAAATGTGGTAGGAGGCTATCACTAACTCAAAGGACTCAACCAACCCTCCGAGATCCGGCATGCAGCCTCGAGGATGGCTCCCTACGCCGACGCAGGCCGCAGCCGGGAAGAGGCTACCCGAAAGCAAATGATCAATACGGGCGACATGAGGCTGAGCCGCTCCGGGACAAGACAGTCCCGCTGTATATTCCTGGCCAGACCATGACCATCTCCCCGTAGGCCTGGGTGAGGCCAATCCCTATAACCCGTAGTCAGTTCGTCTCGGGTGGCAGCCCACGTACCGCTATGTCCGGGCCGCCCGAGAACTCCCGGTCGATCGTCGATAATCGACCGGAGTTCCAATGACTGGCGCTCCCAGGAGGTCATAGGAACGGTAGAAATGTAATCACCCGGGGTAATAATCGCCTCAAGGCCATAATGGAAGTGGGAGGCGCTCGATCAATCGTACGAGTCCCCTCGAATCAGGTCACCGTCGCCGCCGGACGTCGTAATATGACTCCCCATGAAAATCCCTCGAGTGGAGTCCGACATTCCCCGGGATAGGATGCCCGACGAATAAGGGTCTCCTAATCCTCGAGGCAGGCGATAACTGAGGCGATGAAGTCGCCTCTGCTGCTGACGGGGACTGTGATGGCTGAGGTCTGGACGATGATGACTCCGGTCCGGCGACGAGCCCGCTCGAGGGCCGGCCTCCCCGGATCTCCTCCCAGGGCACTCGCGGCGGGGCCCGGTCCCATCCGTGGGTCTCAGCCCTCCCGAATCCTCGAGGCCTCGGGTGACTACCAGGGATCGCCTGGACCGAGCCGAATCGAGCTCGCCTTCCCTCTCGAGCCGACCGACCCAGCTCAGAGCGACCCACCTCTCGTGCACCATGGCCGAGCGGGAAAAAGGGATACAGGCGGGCTCGCGATCAGGACCAGGCGCTGATGATCAGGGAATGACTAAGACTGACCGGAAGGGTACCGGATGTGGCATAGCAAGGCGCAAGAAGTTAGCCGGGTCGTGGCTCTCCTGGGTGACGGCCGAATCCTGGCTCACTGGCCGATGATCGAGGCACATCAGTAGCCAGGGGCGCACTGACCAGGCACGCGCGGCTAGTGGAAGCGAATGGCTCGGGGCTAAGCATAACGGTCAGGTAAGGTGATCAGATTTTAGCCACAGCGTGGGTAAAGGACTCTGAAGTACCTGCCAGCCGATGGTCTCTGTGATACCGGTGTCTAAGAACAGAGAGACGCGCGCCAGACGCAACAGGGTGGCGGCAGGCTCTCGACGGTCGTGAGGAAGAAGATGAAGTGAACTTGAAAAAGCCCCCTCCTTCATTTTATAAATTGGTCGAAAGAAATGAACAAATACTCGCAGATTTCGCTTATAATAGCTTAAATCATCTCGGCTTCAAATTACACCGATTTTTCAGCATTAAAATATAAATAATAAAATTAATAAAATTATCATATTAAATATATCTAAAATTTTAATATATAAAAATAATATTAAGTCAAAATCATGCACATGAAAGCTACAAAATTGGGAAACTTACTAAAAATAGCCAAAATTAATGAAATTGACCAAATTAAAATAAAAACCAAAAATTATTGAGCTGCAATTTGGTTTCAGAGAACACCAAACCAGCCCAAAGTCACCGAATTACTCATGGAGGGTCGAAGAGGAGAAGCTCCTCAACCCCTGCAGTGGTTTGTACAGCAGCCTTGATGTTCGATTTCCCATGGTTGCTTTTCTTTCCACTGGTTGATTCTGAATTGAGCAATTGCCCTACATTAGCTACTGATGGCAATACCAAAACACCTGCTTCACCTCAAGTTGGCTTTTCCGCACTCCTGACATTCAAATTTTCCCCGCATCCCGAATTAACCGAACAGTCTCATCAGCCACTTGATCTTCGCTCACCAGGCTTGTTATTCAAGTGAAACATGCTCAGCTCCTGTCATGTTGCCAAAAGTAAGTTGCATGATTCCATTTCGCAATTGATAACAGATCGGGCAAAGTGGGCCGTAAATGGTCTTCCTGGTGATAATTGGCACATGATCGGGCCCATTCTCTATCGGGTTCTGTCGAGCACTACAAAGTCTACCGGGTAGTAGAATTTGTTCACTCTCGCACCAACACATCCTCAACTATCCCTTAGAATCTTCACTAATCGATCGCCCAATGATAAGAGTGATGTCTAGGCTTAAGCCTCCCAAACCTAACATATACACCGAAAGGCGCAGGGTTTACACCGCTCCTAAATCTAGGAGTGCTTGTTTGGCGAAGTCCCACCAATGTTGACTGAAATTCAGAGATCCCGGATCCAGACTTAATCGGGTTCTCGCTGATTATGGCAATCGACTTGCTCGCTAAAAAATGCCTTTTTCCTCAATGCCCAACCCCTTTTGATCAGACAAAGATCTTTCAAAAACTTCGCATACAGGACTTTGCTTCGATGACGTCCAAAAGGGGTACGCGTACATAACCCTCACCCACCCTCGCCCCTTAGGACTTCTAGGATGCTTGCCTGCTGGGATGCCTCTTCTTGTTTCTGTCAGAATGGAGGTGTGCATGCTAGTTTCACAGGTCTCCCTCCCCTTCCTCTAAAAATGTGTTATGGTTCCAATTCTTCTCCTTTTCTGGTTTCCTCAACAGGCTTGGGCATGGGCTGATCAATTTCTCTTCCACTCCTCAGAGTGATTATAGCCTTCACCTCATCCATTCCTAAATTGTTGGATGAACCTACCTCTACGTGACTTTCTGATTGGGCAAGGTTTGAGAAGGAACCTTCCTCTTCCGCGCACTCCGTAATATTGTTGATCTTGATTGAATACGTTGTGCTGTCTATTTTCGATTAAGATTGCTCTCAAGCCCATCTAATTTCTCTTGTTCAGTTAGGCTCTACAAGATCAATCCTGTGCTAATCAGGCATTGATCCCTTTTGTTCTTCCACAAAATTGCCTACCACCTTACTCAAATCTGATCGCTGCTCAACTGGAGAAGTGGATGATGGTGGTCAAGTTGAGATGAGGAACCAAACTCGTGGTTTAGCACCGGGGGCAATATAGGCAAGGGGGATTGGTTTCCGTGAGAGGTCAGTGATTCTTCCAATCGAATTGCAAGTGCTCCATATGGAGCATTAGGTTGTGTGGCTTGTATCACTCACGGCATTTGCATGTTCTGACATCAAATCCTTCACTGAAGGGGCCATAGGATATCGTTCTTCCGGGTGCGTAGTGGATTGGAAATTGGTGCATGGATTGGCCTGTGATTTTCAATCCACACTGCACTTCATGGAGCCAAGCTCTTCTAAATTTCCTCCACCTTCCTACCTAAGGTTGAAATCCTAGCTTACCTACATCCTCTCGAAAGTGCATAAATCCCCCCCCTGTGGGGCTATCGAGGGCCTCATTTTCTCCATTTATCTCTGGGTTTGGCTCATCCTAACCCTCGGAAGTTTCAGCCACATAGTTTAAAAATCCATGGCTTCATCGTGGGTGCTTGCTCGTAAAATCTCCTCCACACATGGCTTCCAAGAGTCAGCTTCATGGCAGGAGACATACCACATAGAAATGGTCTACCAAAGATCCATGTATCAAAACCCATGTGTGTGGGCATGCACCGATAGTCTCCATAAATCTCTCCTCAAGACTGCATAACCCTGTCAAGAGCCGCAGAAGGTAAATTTGCCTTCTTCAAATCATGCTGGTCTTAGATGGGCAATCGAAGAATTTCTTAAAATTCTACCAAGTACTGCCCAGCTTCGATTGTTCTGGGTCTCAATGAGTTAAGCCAAATCTTAGCCTTGTCCTCAGGGTTAATGGAAATGCTTTTACCTTGCAACCATGTTAATCATAATTCCTTCCTTAAAGGTTGTGCAAACTTCCTCAAAATCCCTTATATGAGTGTATGGGTTTTCATTTTCCATACCATGATATGTGGGGAGTAGGGGCACTAAATAGGGTCTCACTGCCACATCCTCAGCAGGAGGTATGATGCAGGAAGGAGCACTAACCCTAGGAGGGTGTATGTGTTCCCTCATCGATCTATATGCCATTTGATTCAGTCACTGGGTACCCCACGACTCGTCGTGCAGGGTCCATTTTCACCGTACACCGACTTCACAATCTCGCTTAGTGGTGTACTGATTCTTTGCGCCACCCGCGTCTCTATCCCACCGGTGCATAAACACCGTTACACAAATGAGACGCGAAGAAAGAGCACAAACAAACTTGCAAAAGGTTAGTGTTAGCTAAAATCAAAATCAATCGAAGAAACAAAATGAAAGGCAAGAATCGCCAAGTAGTGAAAACTTGCGCTACTTCGCCATCAGAATTCAAAAGGGTCTAAAGGTCACCTATACTTGTAATGAGGATTACAAGTACAATTTCAACTCATCATACGAAGCCTCGCACCATCCCGCAACGATCACTACTGATCGCCAGAAGGGGCAGATTCCGAATTCAACAATATTTGTATCCTGCTTCCTCCTACCGCCGTATCAAGCTACCGCAAGATAGTGGTCTATAGGCTCAACATCGTGGATGGGTTTTCATCCTATGAATGATTCGTGATCGTTGTTTGAAAATGGTGAGGCTTTTGTTCGATTTGTGGATTTTTTTCAAAACAGTGGGAGTTGTTTGGTTACTGACTAACTGTAATGACTGAAAATGAAGTGTGAAATGGTAACTTTGAAGGTTTGGGTCACTAGCTTGATGACATGGGGCTAACAAGTATCCTCGGGTCATATCCTCGCATTATGGCAAGTAACATATAGTTAAAGCCATAAACTTATTCTATTTAATTTATAAACCTAACCCTAAAACCACTCCTATTTGAGTTAATACAGGTATTATGAATTCACCGTCCCATTCAGTTTAAAACCCTAGCATTCAACCTCCTCACAGTGGCTCGTAAATGACATCTAAAGGATATCAGTGCATCTAACAATAAGTATGCACTGAACCCTAAAGCATGGCAAGTATTGACCAAAGGAACAACATTAAATGGCATTAAACCCTAGTCGGAAGGTATGGAACCATAAATGCAACACTCAGATTACTTAGCATGAGGATGAACCCTTTAACAACCCCAAAACCAAGCTTGCCGCCCTCCTCTTCAAAGCTATGAAGCTTAGCTACATCCCTTGAGTCGTCATCCTCAAGAGGCGTGTTTGGTAGCCTAGAAAATGAAAGAAATGGGGAGTAGAGAAGAGCAAAGCAAACCCTAAATGAAAGTCAAGTGAGATATTTACATAAATGAAAAGTTGCTTCAAAAGTTGCTTAGGGTTACAAAACTATGGGGTTTATATAGTCCACCCAAAGTGTGAAAATACAAGAAAGCCTAAAATATCGGGCTCATGTTAAGTGGACAAGGTGGTAATACACCAAAACGAGTCGTTGATCAATCATACAAAATCACAAAGACTCACATGATGTGGGAATTTCGCTAGATATGAAATTTCACATTTGTTAAATTTCACTAGCCTAGCGAAATTCTACAGAGATAGCGAAATTGGAAAATTTCGCTATCAACAGTGAATTTCGCTAGCCTAGCGAAATTATTGTGAGATAGCGAAATTGCAAATTTTCACTAGCACAAGAAATTCTCATGAAGGCTAGCTTAAATTTCGCAGCTGTTTAAAATTCTCAATTTCGCTTAGATTAGTAAATTTTCAAGCATGGTTATGTAAATTTTCATAATCTCAAGTGAAATCTTCTCAATCATAGCGAATTGGGATCGCCTGCTTTGCTCACCGATCTCACTACTCCACTGTGATTCTTCCTTCCAAAATTCCACTTCAAATTCCTTCATTTTTGATGGTCAAAAATGACCATGATCTCAAGATTCTAAGACTCATCTTAACGTCGACTTGAAATCTTAAATGACCGAGGTATTCAAAGACCTGCAAAATCACCAAAAAAAATGCTTTAGAAAATGGCATCAATGAACTAAGCGACTCGCACGCATCAAATTGGCTTAATTGATATGATTAGTGCGCAAAAGCACTCAGAAAACCCATTCTTGAATAAATCAAAATAGCACTTTTCGGGGCACTAATCAAGTAGCTGCATGGTTCTCGCCAACAAGAATCACGATGCACTGGCTCCCACACACGCATACACGGAGTCAGCACGAAATCTCTTGCCTCAAAGATTCGCGCCACTACTTATAATGTGGACGAGGAGTTCGAGTGTACCACTACAAAAGTCCGGGCATATTTTCACGCAGCACAGACCTCAATATGAGGTAACGCAGATGGATGGAGTTCCTAGAAATACAGACTTACTTCAGATTACTATCCCAGAAGGCAATGTGGATGGCTGATGAACTCATTTAAGTCACGAGGAGCGCATAGTATAGCTTCTGGGAGGAAGTGATGCTGAGATCAGGATGGGCTTTCACACAAAGATACAACGAGCAACCTCAGGTACCTGGGGAGTTTAAGGTTACACCGTCTCGCAGAGTGATCGAAGGTCCCAAGTATAGGACATGTAGATAATGTCCATCGTGACCGAGTACAATGGGTACGGGTGATTTAGGTCGACCATCCATTACGCATGGTAGTCTTCAGATAGAGGACTCGTAGTGGTTCCCAATTGACCACTGGAGAGAGGAGATTCTTAAGGAGTTTCACTGCTCTCGATTTGTTGTGCATCCAGTGGGTACCGAAGATGTACCGTGATCTTCGTCGCTGCATTATTGTGAGTGGATGAAGAGACACTAGGTGGGGACTTTGCTCGACGATGTCTCACATGTCGCCAAAGTTAATGAGCACCGTGGCCACAGGTTACCACCATCGAGGTGTGAATGTGAAAGTGAAAGGGGAACACGCCACGGCGGACTTCAGGACCCACTTCGCTGGGATGCGCCAGAAGCATGACGCGGTATGGTGATATGGACCCGCCTTCACGGTCTAAGACATTTTCTCCACGCGCGATGACCTTCGCCTCGAGAGATTCTCACGACATACACTCGAGATATCCTGGGCCACATGGAGTACCAAGATCCATAGCCATCTGGGATAGTGACCCCAGGCTCAGGGCGCACTTTTGGCACTAAAGGCCATGGGCACACTAACACTGCGAGTACAACGTTCCACCCTCGATGCATGGTCAGCCCGAGAGACTATGCAGATTGAGGACATGCTACGAGCATGCGTCCCGATCATAAGGGCGCTTTGGGAGGCATTTGCCCTAGTGGAATTCCGCTAAGCAACATCAAGCTTATCGTGAGAGTATATTGCATGGCACCATATCGTAATCGGGATGTGGGAGGCCAAGTGTGTCACCGTTATGTTGGAACGGCGTGGGAGAGAGTTCCATCACCGGGGTCCTAATCTCGATTAGAGACACCTCCGAGAAGGTGAGTTTGATAATGACAAGTCTTCACGGCCGCCGTAGAGCCTAAGCAGTAAGAGCTTATGCCGATGTGCAACGCCACCCTTTAGTGTTCGAGGTCAGACTCATGTCTTTCAAGGTGATGCCAAAGAGGGAGTGGTCGTTCCTAAGAAACGTGGAGCTATCGCCGAGGTGTATCGACCCTTCAAGATACTCGAGAGGATAGGCACTGGGAAGGCACTTGGCCAAGGCAAGTACGCCATCATGTCGTGTCCACGAGGTGTTTCAGCATTCCATGTCTCTATACGCCTCGTATCCAAACATGTGGGTGGATCGTGACGATGAGGTCGAGACTGACGATCTTCGAGTGTGGACCAATATGCATTGTTGGAGAATGATCGGGTTTTGCGACGCAAGACCGTGGAGGCTAGTGAAGGTACTATAGAGGCACTATGGAGTGGAGGAGCCCACATGAAATAATGAAAGCACGATGCGCCACCTATCCCTTCTTGTTTAGGGATGAAGGTAATAGTTTAGCCTTAAAATTTAAATGATCAAGCATGCATGGTAGAGCGCACGCTGCATACGCATGTGGAGCGATTGTGGATCGCCCGTAATCTCGGACGAAATTCCTTAGAGGGAGAATGTAAGACCCGAAATCTCCACTTTTGAAAATGCAACCACTGATTACAAATTGTTAATTTTTGCTAAAAACTGCATTTGTTCTCTAGATCTCTGATGACAAAACGGATTGCACCTGAATTGTCTCGCAAAATCTAGCTAATACGTAAAATTCCTCGGTCAACTCTACCCAATTTACACGCTTTTTCAAGGCATCGTCGTGCCAGAAACACTTTCGATGCGATGAAAGTCATGATATAACAAGTACTCATATGCTATAAGTGGTATGAGAGAAATGAATTTAGGAAAATGGATGGCCGAGATAGTGCCGACGTCAAACTGGAAGAAGGACAAAATGGTCATTTTAAATTAATGTTAGAAAAGGACAAACACTAAATAGTGTCTTCCTTCATTAAGCCAAAAAGAAAAAACGTAGGTGGGATCGAGAACCAAGAATTACTTCAGCTTCGGTATGCTTAGAGTAGATAACACTTCTCTGGGATTAGACGCGATCCAACCGGCCTAGCCTTCGGCACGTTAGCGAACCGCTTCACGCAGAGGCCTGCGGGGTACCTGATTTGTGAGTTTTGACAACTCCGAGAGGCAGGGCTTCTCCCACGGTTTTATTCCCTCTTTAAGTACTTTACTAATATTTGAGTCGATTGAGCCCGTACAAAGGAGATTCCCCCATTCAGTGGAGAAAGGCCTGGGTCACCCGACATTCACGAAAGTGTTTCATGGCCGACGGTAGTCAACTAATTCCTGGGTTTAGGCGCCACACCTTACCCGGACCAAGACAAACTTTTCAAAGAACCCACTCCTTCAAGGTATAGGATCATTCTTCCACTCACCCTCAGAAAACTCTCTATTTTGTCTTACTACCAACCGAGTCGCTGCACTTCAAGCCGGGGTCAATTTCTAAGGAATACAAGGCCGAGGCTCGCATGACTCGTCCTCATACTCGGCCTCGTTGTTGGAGGCTAGGAATCCAAATCTAAGCGCATACTCAATGTCTATTCCTTCTGGGGATGTCATGATTAAACCGGCTCCGCTTCCTTATGTCAGGGCCCCGTCACGAAAGCCTCCAGATGGGGTAGGCCACTGTCAGGTGTTCTCGACAGTCCGCTAGTGGGGTGAATCATGACCTAAACTCGCTAAGACCTGCCCTTTATTGCTTTCTACGGCACCGATGCCTAACTCGCTCGCCTCTACGGCCCACTTCATCACCTTCCCGAGGTCAGTTTATGTAACACTCTGCTTCATCTTAGACTCATTGAACTTCTATGGTATGAGCCTAGAAGTGGTAAGGATTCGAGTCATGTTACTAGTGCCAAGATTAATTTCTCCATCCTCGGTACTTCTCTTCCCATCCTCTCAGAGCATCACCACAATAGTAAATCTCAAGTGTCAGACTCGATCTTGTCTCCGAATTTATGTGACAGCGCACGAGAAGTCCGATACCGCTACATGTGAGTGAGGAGCCCCCTAATAGGGGCTACCAGAACGAGGGGAAGTCAACAGTTTTTAATGTTGAGAACGCTTCTCGCATCAGATCCCATTGAAAGGCCTTCAAAACTCGGTTAAAGGTGACATTTTCACTAGCCCCGATACGACCTACTTAAAGCAACAATCCTTCCCGCCGACGTTGAACTCCTTTATGCCTCGAGGGCAATCTACGTCACACATCCTTTATTTTGTCCGGATTTGCCTCACCTCTCGGCCACCATGAAACCTAGGAATTCTCTCCGACCGACACCAAGGCACACTGGGCCGGATTCGCTCATGTTGTACTCGTGATCCGAACGCCTGACACGAGCTATGTGGAGCCCTAAGAAAGGTGGATTTTACTAACATGTCATCTATGTACACCTCCCTAGTCGTTCCTATCTCGCTATGGAACATCCCGCTCACTACCGTAAGTTGCTCAAGGTTTCAGTCCGTACAGCATCACACGATAACAATAGGTTCCCCCGCCTTATGATCGAACGAGGTCTTTCTCGTCATCCTGGGTCCATGCCGACCGACAGAGCCAGAAGGCATCCATAAAACCGAGGAGTTCATGGCCAATGTAAAGGGCATCCACGATGAGGTCGATTCGCAGAGGAAACCCCTTCATACCACTCGCTGATGTCGCTGAAGTCATGCAGAGTCGCCACTTGCCGCTTGCTTTTCGAACACAAGCACGACGTTGGCCAAACTCATCCAGATATCCACCTCCGATTGTTTCTTCTAGAGTGCTTGCCGACCTCGCTGATTGCTTTTTACCCGTCAGTATGAAGCTCCTCCTCTTTGTTTTATCGCTTGAAAGACGGACCGACGCTCAAATTTATAGTAATTATCGTAGGTCAACTCCTCCCATAGTTCGCTCGCTCTACGCGGAAGACGCTTTTATTTCGCCTCAAAAAATGGGCGAGGAGGCTTGGAGGTCCTTTGCTACTTCGGAGCCGATGAGGCGAGGTGTTCAGGGTCGTCATCCAACAGTACAGGTTCCAGCTCTTCTGAGGGCTCAGTCGTGAATACTTCGCCGCATTTCGAGCCTCATCCAGTGGATATGTTATCGATCGTTTTTTGCTTCACGGATGCCGAGTAGCATTCCCGCCTACTCGCTGTCTCTCGAACCATTCCTATTCGCTACTGCAGGAAACTTGATCATCGCGTGGTGTTGTGAAGGAATGGCTTTTATTGCATTAAGAGAGTGGTCCGCCTAACAACATATTATGTTAGATAAGGTCTACAACGTAGGAATCTTATCATCGTGAGTCGCCCGGCATGGGGACTTCCCAAGGTGAGTACTAGTCAGACAGCCCAAGGTAATACCTTTCTCCTGAGAATCCTCGCAGACGGGTGCTGGATGGTTCCATCTCTCTCCCTTCCAATGCCCATCTTATCAAGGCCGAGGCGAAGATGATGTCACCGAACTTCCGTCAACTGGGGCCCTATGGACCGCTTTTGTTGGCCACAACCGCTTCGAATTACCAAGGGTCGTCATATGGGTGTCGCATCCTCCAGTCCGAAGCTGTGAGAAAGTTATGGATGTGTCGAAAGCCGAGGTAGCTCTGGGACACCGCTTTGTGGCTTCCGCGCATTCGCCGACTTGATGCTAATACGCAGATGGCCTTCCCGGCCGAAATGGATTCCCCCCAAATCCTCCCGATATCACGTGATTTCTCCCAAAGGCTGTCAGGCCGAAATGTTGTCCGGTCGAGGTGGGCGTGTGGTGGTCACGAGTCAGTTTGCCCCGAGGCCGATTCTCGAGGCCGACGCCAAAGGCTATGAATCGATGATACCCGCGCCCGCATTAAATAATTCTATTTCCTTCTTGCCGTATGCGTCATCCGTGGTGGTGCCTCGTGAATCCCGGAATTCGCACATCTCGTGTTGTCTCAGGCTGGCTCACTTCATTTGAGTCGCCACCACAGAACCGCTCGCTTTCTTACTACAAGCAGACCCGCGCGACATACCGAGGGCCGTAAGGTGAACCGGTGCGGAATAACGCCGCCATCTTTTTGAGTCAGGTGGAGCCCGCACGATTCTAAGGTTCCCACGCCTTTCGTGGGACCGTTTCTCCATCTTTCGAGACCCTTTCCCGCCGCTTTGTTCGTGGCCCGCCCTCGCCGCCATTGTCCGTCCCGCTTTATGGGTGGAAGAGCCCCTTAGATATGGAGGGCTTCTTCACCTGTTAATGTAATTTCTTCGCTTTTATGAAAGCACTCAAATATGCTTGCTTCTGGGATTTTTTTGAGATGGAAAACATCAAGTCTTTCGATCAACCCCTAATCCAAAGAATGAACGCAGTTGATCGAACTTCGTCTAGTATATCTACCTGTGAGACTCAGATTGAATCTCCGATAAACCTCAGCTTTTCATGAGCCTCGCTGATGGTCACAGATGATAACTTGGGCTTTCTATACGCCCCGGCCCCAATGAAGTGGGAAAGAGACGAACGAATGGATAAATTTCTCCGAACGGTGAGATCACGACCTACGAAGCCTATTAAACTGTGCCAAGGCCGGGCCTTTAACGTGATAGCGGAAGCTCAGATCGCACCGATCTTGATGCCCATGCAACTCCATTCGTTTTTGTAAGTATTGAGACGATCGACCGATCTCCTCGACACCATCGAATGCTTCCACTGCGGGTAATCTCGAATTTTAACAAGAGGGAAGGAAGCACCCTACGTAGCGGTGACTCAATTTGTCAATTAAGGTGTCCATAGGTCGAGCGTCCTCTACCACTTCCTTCACACTACTAAGCCTGCGTCGAGGCTCTAAACCTCTCGCTCCCATGATTAAGTTTCGCTTCTCGCTGAGGTATGAGTTCTTGTTCCCACACGCCTCCGAGTGTTACCGTCGCCCTCTCCAAAAAGGGCCACCGTGGTCCGTGACTCCTCGGCTCCTGGGCCTAGACTTCATTTCCGCTTTCAACACCCTGGGAATGTCGAGATCAGCGCTCTTCCATGAGGAGGAAAGTCAGGACCTTCCTATGCTCGTCGTGGTTCCCGTGGGGCGCCAGATTCCGCCCGGTGAGTTGCTCTAACTCTCCTATCAGCGCCGGGTTGGTGAGGCTGTGAGTGCCCCACCTCATTCATGTTGGCTTGCATCGCTTCTAACGTGCCAGGTGCTCAATCAGTTCGCACACCGGCGATCCATATCCTTGGCGCGATTGACGCCGCTCCGCTTCGCTCCGGTCGATACCATCAATCGGTAAATCGCCTTTATTTATCAAGAACCGTCATTCCTACGCATCTACGCCAACTAATGATGCTTTTTTTCAACCGATCACCGACAGCTTGTCACAATGGACCGACCGGCCGAAGGGCGGTCCGCAAGATCCCGGGTCGCCTGGCCGCTGCACGCCGCAGCGTTAATCCGCATGCTCCTTGACAAAGTGGCACTCCTCCTCGCAAAACAAGAAAGAAGGGAGGTTTCCGCGAGGGCTTCACGGTGGCTCCTCTCCCCATGCCTAAGTCGCTCTTCCTCGGTATAAAAGATGGACCGCTTAGAGGGAGAAATGTGTTGCGATCTTCACCGCCGGAGGGCCTTGCATTTATAGTAAATGTTTTACCTATTGATGGTGATTAGGATTCTTCCTATTATGATATTTTCTGATATCGAATTGATTATGGATATAGAAAGTGCGCTTTATTTGGGAATTATTTCCTTATCGTGGGATCCCGCTGATCTACAGGATGAGTCAGGTAATATCGTGAATTATCTTACTTTCTTAGCTGGTAAGAATTAGTTAGATTTGCTGAATAATAAGTTATAGATTATCCTAATTTTTCTATTGGCTAGATTCAACTGATGGTAGGATATGAGCCCCTCCAACACTAAGATCGGCCTCGGGTCAAATGACTGGCCCCTGCTAGCCGGTGCGTGGCCCGTCGCAGTCGGGAGCCACTTCTTCGTGCTTATGGAGCGCCAATTCTTCGTTTTGGCGAGTGGGCCCGTGAGCCCATTTTCGACCCTATCAAAGTTCCAACTAAAGTAATGTCCCTTATAAGTCACTTTTCTCAGAGTGAATGAGTCGGGTTTCACATTATTCTCGCAAAGGAAGGATATATATAAAGCAATTCCTCAAATAGGTTCACATTTTTAACTTTTGGTTTGTTCTCACTTTTGTTAGGTGGCATCTTTTTCTTGAAAAATAAGTCTTAGACACAAAAAATTGGAATGTCAAACCCTTAACCCGCTAATGTGGATCAAGGTTCGATACACTGAAGCGAACAATGCTTAAGGCTACTTCACAATAAGCAATGATTATGATTTTCCATGTCCGTGCCTCGAGTTGAGCTCCTTCGTTTAGTCCGTCGCAAAAGATGAATCTATTTATCTTTGCTTCGCCTCTCGCCTTGAACAACAAGGACAATCGCAATATTCGCGACGCGATGCATTCACATCCTCTGGCTGGCACTATCGGGTTTATTTGAATTAATGCAACATCATAATGGCGCTTTCGTTTAGGTGTATCTCTTGAGCTAAAAACAATATTATTAATCGCCAAGAGCTTGAATACTTTGTTTTCAATGCGTTATTCATTTTCGTTGATGTAGTTTTTCTGGATATTTTGTAAATCCGATATTTTGGTTGAATACTTGTTTTCAATGCTATCTCACTGCTTTGTCATCAGCGAGTCAATCCATTTTTAAATTAATTTTTAAAATAAAATGAAATAGTTTCGATAAATCCAAATTTCCACTTTCATCACCAACATTCCTCTTATAGTTGTGGCTAAGGAACGATGTCATCCTCGTAGATAACTCTTAGTCATACTAAAAAGTTCCCAGGCATCCATAGTCATCATCAGTTGCAACGACAAACAACCTCATCTATAGCCATCCTTTAGTCAAGGGCCCAAAAATTATCCCATCCAGCCATCCTTTTAGTTTTGCCCATCTTTTTGAAGTTGCAAAGAAAAATATCCCCATCCATACCACTCTTTGGGCCATGCCAGAAAATAACCCCATCCAAAGCCACTTTTAGTTGCCCAAAAAATGCCCCCTTATCCATAGCCACCTTTTAGTTGCAAATGAAGAACACGGCCACATCCATAAGCCACCCTTTAGTCGCGACAAAATAGCCCCATCCATAGTCACCCTTATAGTTGCGGCCAAATAAAAGATTATCATCTCTCATGCTTGATAAACCATTTTTTAGTTGCGGCCATAAATGTCCCCATCCATAGTCACCCTTTTAGTTGTGGTTAGGAAATAGCCCCATCTATAGACATCCTTTTAGTTGCGGTTAGCAAATAACCCCATCCATAGTCATCTCTTTTAGTTTAGGCCAGAAAATGCCTCCATCCATAGGCCAAACCACCTTTTAATAGGGGCCAAGACTAAAATTGTAACTACAACTTTTAGTTATGCCCCCTATAGCCACGCCTAGTTGGCAAATAATTTTCTTTCGCATCTATATCATATGGTTGCACTTTGTCTTACTTTTGGTTGGGGTCAGTGACCCCAACTAAAAGCTCACTTTCTTGTAGTGTTTCTTATCCTCCCTTTCCTCCCATGCTTATCAATTGACGCGTTTACCCTCCACTCTCAATTATCCTTCAATTATAATTATTACTGTATTGAAAAGCACAGGGAAAAAGAAATTAATTCCACCGTTTCACTTGGAGGCCCATTTATTATCCAAAAGTAAAAAGCTTATTTCAACTATTCTCAATTCTCAATTCCATCATTCCATCTCCATATTTAGAACTGATTTACGCTAAAAAAATCCAATCCAACCATTTTCTATTCATATTTATAAATATGAAAAATGAATAATGCATCTCTATTATAGAAATGCATTATTCATATTTTCATTGTTAGAGATGTGAACAATAAGATATTATTTAAATCTCCATAATTGAAAATATGAATAATAAGACATTATACATTTTTTTTTTAATAATACAAAAGTAAATTACAATTTGAATAATGATTTGAAGGATCACTTAAAGATCGTGGTTAGAGTTATAAATGAAAAAATAGTCATATCATCTTTCAATATAAAAGATATTAATTTAAATATAAATAGAGAGTTATGATTGAAGATGCTATTATAAATAGGAAAAGGAGGGAATCAAATGTCAGCTGAGGCTGAAAAGACGCATCAAGAAAGTAAAAGCATTAAGTGGTGTGTTGAAATTTGCATTATGGATAAGGTTTCTATTATGAGTCGCTCTCCCTTTTATTATACCTTCCTAACAAGGAGGACAACACTTTAAAGTCACCTTCTATTTTCACATTGTTATCCAATTTCATATTTTATTAAGGTAGTTGTCTTATCACTTTCCCTAAATTTTGTCTTTAAAATTACAAATTAAATTGTTTTTTTTTTTTTTTGCTTGACTCCTCCCCCATATACAGTCAGTCAAGCCCTCCATGAATGAGTCTGATAAGGAATAATTATCTTTCTCTAATTACCAAAATGCCTCACGTACCACATCATAGGATAGTCATTACCTACTCGTGAATACAAATAGTCCATTATGATTATTATTATTATTTTTTCTGATATGGTGTTTGTGTGAATCCTAAAGTTAATGATGAGATTAAGATGGGTATTGGATTATGATTTTATAGAATTATAAAGTCTATATAATCATAGTATATTGTTTTTTGTTTGAATCATTATATAAGTATGTGAATAAAAATAATTTTTTTACATGGTTAATGTTAATGTTAAATCATCATGGTTAATGTAAACAGTGGGGTGAACATATATTTTATGCTTAAAAAGAGTAAAATATGGTTTAACCTTTAAGTCATACCACACTCAAACTAATCTTCATTCGAATCAGGATGGATTACAAAGGCTGTAAAACTCTACCACACACTACAAGAAAAGATGTCTTTCTCAACGAAAATTTAGGGACAAATTAGAAATTCATCCCTAAAAATCATTTTTCCTGACAAAATTCCAAATTTTGTTATTAAAAATAGTTTATTGAAAACTTTTTCCCAATGAAATTGATAATTTCGTCACCGAAATTGATACTTTCGTCACCAAAAGTTATGCCAGGAAATTCTATCACATTTTTCTTGGGGCCAAAACTTTTGCGACAAAAATAAACCCTTTTCGACAAAAATAAACCCTTTTCATCCGTAAATATAATTTTCCCAACGAATTTATTTCACTAAAATAATACTTTGTGACGCCCCATCTCCCTGGGTCCGTTTGACTACCACACCCGTGAATAATCTGTGGAATGTCAAGTGACTTGACATTTTCACCAAAAATAAAGGCAAGTCCCTTTGTACTGTGGAGCCTCACCCAAATACAAAACTCCGCATATAACCCGGGTCCCAAACATCAATATAACAATAACATGAGTAAAATCCACTACTAGTCCCATGACCAATACTCATAAAACATGTATATCCAACTATATCCAATAGTTTTAAGAGTTCAAATTTTACTCTTATACAACACATATATTAAAATTAGAGAATTCTAATACATGTCATACATCATAACCCAAAGCCAACTACTCTAAAGCCTGGCCTCTGGGGATGAGTCAGTTCCCGCATGCTCTCGCACCAGAAAATAATATCTTCGACAGTGTGAGCCTAACGCCAGAAATGAATCACCTTGCTGGCTACTCTCCACCGGCGCATATGCAATGCTCCAGCAAACACACATACAGCAAACAAACAGCCTCTGGCGACGACCTCGATATGAAATAATTATCTTCTAATTTTTACCAAAATGCCCTCAATGCAAATCGTCATCATAGATAGTTACTTACCACTTTCTAGTGAATACGAATAGTCCATTATGATTATTATTAATTTTTTTTCTCGATATGGTGTTTGTAGAATCCTAAAGTTAATGATGAGATTAAGATGGGTATTGGATTATGATTTTATTAATTACAAAGTCTATATAATCATAGTATATTGTTTTGTTTGAATCATTATATAAGTATGAATTAAAATAATTTTTTTACATGGTTAATGTTAATGTTAAATCATCATGGTTAATGTAAACAGTGTAAGTGAACATATATTTTGTTAAAAAGAGTAAAATATGGTTTAACTCTTTAAGTCATACTGCACACTCAAACTTAATCTTCATCGAGTCGATGGATTACAAAGGGGCCGTAAAACTCTCTACTACATAACATAATCGCATTATTAAACATCAAAAATCGAGACCCTAGTTAAGCTAAGAGAGACTCTAATCATCTCATCTATACGAATGGTCTAGAACCGATAATTTGTTGATCAATAATAATTATATATAAAATAGATTATAGAAATGAAACTAATATTTTAACATCTCACATATGATCTGCATCCACTAAGTACAAACAAATGTCACATGATCATTTTTCGCCTTGATGTTAAGGGGGCTTTAAATAATAAGATGTCCTGTCAATTGAACATGTAGGTGAGTGTAACACTGTAACGGTCGAGGTCTCTCATAACTTAATCAAGAGCTCGGCGTCTGAGCCATGTGAATACACAAATCCTCGTCGTTCTTGTCTCGCCATATTCTTCATCTAAGAAGAGGGCCGTCGCGGAAGAAGGTTTTCCTTCAATCGACCTACCATGCCTCGACCGCTCTGCTGATGCATTCGGGGGCTTGAAGCTCTTCGAGTTCTTCCCAATCCAGGGAGTCTCGAAAAACTAACACCTTTGAAGGTGTGTCTTATGTGAAATGCGACTTCCTCGCCCTTATCGTCTCGCTGATTAAAATGTAAATTTGATTCAATAATGATCAAAACAAAATAATCCGACAATTTGATTTCAAAATATGGCGGAACTTACCGCATCTCTGATTGTGCTTGATACATGGAAGAGTTGCTTCAGATCGTCATGATCTGGCTACCGCACAATATCTTAATCCGCGTAAAGGAAATCATTTAGTCAATAAATCGCACTCAAAAAAAAAAAAAAATCATCCAATCAAACATAAAAATCATCCAACCAAATCTAAAACCTTAGTTAAGTTTAATTTATATGATCAATTAAAGAAATCATTCAATCAATCTTAAAAATCAATTTCACTTAAATTCATAACCGCTACCTACCAAAATCTTCTTCGAGGCATCGATTCAAGAATCGATTTCTCTCAAGGCCCTTTCCACCATTTTGTCGCACCTCCTCTTCAATGGAGTCCTGAAAACAAAACTCGGAGATAAAGTTTACACCCATACCAATTGCATATTGTTCAGATGATTTTCTCAATAATAATAATAATAAAATTGATAAATATGGAAAAAGAGAAACATGCATGAAATAGAATTTGACGTGTTTACTTAGGAAGGAAATAAACTAAAATATCGAAACAAGGAATCAAAATTTCAATTGACATATATTTGTGAAAAATGACTTAAAATAATAGAAACCTATTCATATCCATTTGCAGTGGGTTAGCCTACTTCCAAGCACACTTCCATATAACCATATTTTCGTGGAAGAGAAACATGGAGGGCGCTTGACTTTTCTGATTTGATAAAGTTGACTTTATAAGTTATTGTTTTTCTAAAAATAAATAAATAAAATATAATGAGGGTTTCACTAAATTTAATTGGAAAAGGATAATAAAAAGTATTTTAATAAGAATGTATAACTTATAAAATATCAAGCTAATTAATTATCATTAGTTATTAAGACCTGACTCAAATAGTAAAAAGGTAAAAATGATCATCAAAGATCTTGTAAGAATGAGACGTTATAACATAATATACAAAATAAATAAATATAAAAAAAACTACCATTAGTAATTAAGAATAATTACTACCATTAATTATTCAGATGATTTTCTCAATAATAATAATAATAAAATTGATAAATATGGAAAAAAGAGGAACATGCATGAAATAGAAGTTGACGTGTTTACTTAGGAAGGAAATAAACTAAAATATCGAAACAAGGACTAAATTCAAATGAAATATATTTTAGAAAATGACTTAAAATAATAAGAAACTTATTCATATCCATTTGCAAAGTGGGTTACCGCCTCCAAGCAAGGGGTGCTAATGAGATTTGAGACAACTCACGGAGCCTAATTAACCCGACCGATCAAAACTTTTCATCTTCCGTTGTGTAACAACACGTACTTTAGTTAAAGTTTGGAGACGTGCCATATATTTGACATAAATAGCAGCATGTTCATCTTTATTCTTGGTACATGTGAATTTTGGGCCCCACAAATATATTTTTTTTGTAGTAAAAATTTAATTATTGTTAATGTTCTTGGGGGCCACTCATAGCTGGTAAAGCGATTTAATTGACTTTTTGCAAAATGTGTTTCACATCAAGGCTGACTTTTACCTATAATGCCAATCCAAAATTTACTTAGGATAATTTTTATTTTGTTGAAAAGAGACAATTGAGCATTCATGAGACATTCGTGGAGATTAAATCAATAATGTTTAAAGGATGTGAGGCAAAATGATCACGAAGGCCTATATATTTAATAATAAAAATAATTAAAATACATAAGACTTCTAAATTTATAGTATATCGACGAACATGATTTGATATGATGATTATGTCGGATCGACTTTGTTATCACCTATGAATAAACTAATCGTTAATGATATAATTACCAATAAAAATTGACAACAAAACACGTTACAAAAATCGACGATAAAAATATGAAAAATAAAAAAAATCTGTAGATCGATGTGGAATAAAACTACTTTATTAGAAAATAAAACATACCTGAGGAAAAAAATATGATCGAATAGGTGATTTCAAGCTAAGAATGACAACAAAATTATTCATTGTCTCTAACCTAACAAGTGCCTTGAAAAGAAATTACAGCGGAGAGACGAATAGTGTTTTTAGAGATAAGTTATGAGTGTTAAGAATATCTTAAAACTTTAACTTAGTTAATTTTTTTTTTTTTGATAATTACACATTTTGTTACGATATAGTAAACTGTCCTACTATAACTCGAACCTAAGACCCTTTATGGATGTCCTATATTTTAAAACTTTGAATGTTTTACCAACTCAGTTAGATATGTGAAGTAAATTATTTTTTTTAACATTAAAGAAAGGAAAATATTATAATATATAGTAAGATTTCCAATGAAAAATCTTAAAATATATAGTAATAAATAAACCAGAAATCCAGAAAGCCCGATTAAAAAAACGCTAACTAACAAGAGAGACGGAGGTTGAAAAGTGGCACTCTAATATATATAATATGAACATAAAAGTGGAGGAGCGGAGGAGGAGGAGAGAAGAAGCATATGAAAATAAATGCAAAAATCCCTTTCCAACCCTCAATAAAATGCAAAGATGCACTGAGAATCCAAAATCAAGGCTAAAGGCAAATTTAGAGTGCCTAAAAATAAAGATGAACGTGTCGCTATTTATGTCAAATTGAACTCTAGAAAATGACACCCTCGATTCTTCTAATATTCATTCCACAAGTAGAATTGGAAAGAATATTGGTTATTGAAGAAGTTTCATGACTTGAAGAAGTTCACATTATAAAGAATGTTAAGTCTGCATAGACTTCTCTTGAAGAGAAATTGCCAAGAGTAAATAGTAACCTTGTACACTTGAAGTTCTTTGAGTTTCAAAGGAGCTAGACTTACGCTCCAATCATCTATAAGAAATTTAGTTTGAGAATAATGAAGAATTGGTATGATGAAACGGCTAAGACAACCTAAGCAAAGGAGACGTTAAAGAACTCTGATGGTGGAAGAAGAATGGGATATAAAAGATCTGGCACACTTTGACTAAGCTTCAAAAATTGGTGGTGATGAAAGGCAAAAGCTTTTGAAAGAGTTAATGAGGCAATTCTTCACCCCATTTCTAGCAATCTTCGCTCAAGTTACGTGGTATTGGTATCAGGATAGCAATTATTCTGGTTGTGGTCGGTAGGCAGATCAAAGATAGAAACAATGTAGTTAATTATCCATATAATAGAAGGGAAGATTCCATATAAAATAGAAAGAGTAATGTTTTAGGTCGAAAGATCTTTTTTTTAATTTTAATTTAAGGTAAATGTTTAACGGTTTTCCATATTTGACAGGCGGTGATCACAAGCTCCCATACTGTGTGTTAAATCAAGAATGAAATGCTTTTTCTCTTTCAAAATAAGATTGCAAATTGAGTCACAGTAAGTCTAACAGTCCAAATAAGACAACTTGTGTACTCCTCCAACATGATTAAAATAGGAAACTTTCCATTTGAAAGACCATGTCGTTTCTTTTAAGTCCTCATCTTTATTATTGTTGTCAGCATCATATAATAAATTCTCAAATATCAATTTTCATCACCTATCTCTCTTTTACTATAATTATAACAAATATATTCGCTTCTTTGCCAAATGGCTTACTTGTCTCCAGTTTTTCTCGGTTTTTTCGATTTTGTGTCTATTATAATTTTTTAAAACATGTATGTGTGGTGAAATAAAATATGATTTTATTAATTATGTTTGATTAAACACATATGTATTGTTTGTTTGAATCATTATATAAAGAGTGAATAAAAATACTTACAGGTTAATGTTAATGTTAAATCATCATGGTTAATGTAAATAGGTGTAATAAAATATATGTTCACTTACACCTATTTACATTAACCATGATGATTTAACATTAACATTAACCATGTAAAAAATTTATTTTTATTCACATACTTATATAATGATTCAAACAAAAAACAATACATATGTGATTTTAGTAACAATCAAAAACTATAATTTAAATAAAAAAAAATCATATTTTATTTCACCACCTGTAATATGCATACATGATTTTAAAATTAGCAATAGATTTTTCAAACAACCACTCGGGAAGAGTAGACAAATTAAAGCCATTTGGGCAAGAGCTTGGATTATATTTGTTATAGTTATATGGATAAGGAATGGGTACGGAGAATCAATGATGAGGATTGATTATTTGAAATTTATTATAGGTTTGATCCCTAATTTCAATAATAATAAAAGATAAGGGATTTTTTAAAGAAATTAAAAAATCCTCGATCTTTCAAATTGAAGGATTTTTTTTTTCCTACTTTTCATATTGGAAGGGAATTTTTTCTAAGTTTGTATCTTATTTAGATTTGTTAGACTTTATAGTGTTTCCAATTTGCATCTTATTTGAGGAGAAACAACTATCGCCGGTTTCACTTTGTACGGGAACTGACGGCCATGGATTCACCCAGCCTATTAATTATGGAAAACCCCTGTATCATTGCCTTAAAATTAAAATTAAAAAGTCTTTTCACCTCCCATCGCTTCATTTTCCTATTTTATATCAGACTTTCCTCATTTATATGGATAATTGCCACGACCGTTTCTATCACATACCAATACCATGTACAACCAAGGAACGAAGATTGCTAGAAATGTGAGAATTACCTCCATTAACTCTTTAAAGCTACCATCACCACCAATTTTGAAGCTTAGTCAAAGTGTGTCGATCTTTATATCCCATTCTTCTACATCAAAGTTCTTAACGCTTCCACCGCGAGGCTCTGTCTTTAGCCATTTCATCCTACCACTGCTTCATTTATTCTCAAACTACTCCTTACAATAATAATCAAACCGTAGATCTAAAGGTCTCATGCAAACTAAATTTATAGATGACTCCAGCTAAGAGTCTAAATTCCTTTGAAACTCAAGAACTTCAAGTGTGTACAAGGTTGCCTATTGCTCTGCAATTTTCTTCAAGAGAAGTCTATGCAGACTTAACACTCTTTATAATGTGAACTTCTTCAAGTCATGAAACTTCCTCAATAACCAATATTCTTTCCATTCTACTTGTGGACAAAATATTAGAAGAGATCGAAGGGGTGTGTCATTTTCTAGGTTCAATTTGACATAAATAGTGTTATGTTTCTTGTTCATCTTTATTTCGAGACTGTCGAGCGCTCTGGCCAAGAATTTGATACTTAGTGGTGATGCATACCTAAGGAAGGAAATTGATCATCTAAATATATGGCAATGCTTTCAAACTTTAACTAAAGTACGTTGTTACAACAGAAGATGGTGCTGACCGAGTCGTAGTTCAGTAGTCATGTAGTCAGTTCCTTTGCTCATTAAGACTTACTGAGGCCGACTAACCCATCGCAAATGGATATGAATAAGTTTCTTATTATTTAAGTCATTTTCTAAAAATATATTTCCAACCGAATTTTGATTCCTTGTTTCGATATTTTAGTTTATTTCCTTCCTTAGTGTAAACACGCTAAATTCTATTTCATGCATGTTTCTCTTTTTCCATATTTATCAATTTTATTATTATTATTATTGAGAAAACTGATCCAACAATATTCAATTGGTATGGGTGTAAACTTTATTCCAGTTTGCTTTTCGTGACTCCATCAAGAGCAGGTGCGCTAATGGTGGAGAGGACACGTATAAATCGATTCTTGAACTGCCTGCAAATTTTGTAAAGATTATGAATTTAAGTGAAATTGATTTTTGAGATTTGATTGAATGATTTCTTTAATTGATCATATAAATTACAAACTTACTAAGGTTTTAGATTTGGTCAGATGATTTTTTATGTTTGATTGGATGATTTTTTTTTTTTTTTTTTTTTTGGTACTGATTTATTGACTAAATGATTTTCCTTTCTGCAGATTAGGATATTGTGCGGTGTGGATCATGACGATCTGAAGCAACTCTTCCATGTATCAAGCACAATTGTAGACGGTAAGTTCCGCCATATTTTGAAATCAAATTGCCTGTTATTTTTGTTTTGATCATTATTTGAATCCAATTTCGCTTTGGCAATCAATACACATGGTATACAGGAAGTCGATTGTGAAGGCTAATACACCCTTCAAAGGTGTTGGTTTTTCGAGACTCCCTGGATTGGGAAGAACCCAAGAATTTCATCGTCTCAAATGCACCAAGCAATGAGGCGTGGTAGGTCTCTGATTGAAGGGAAAACCTCTTTTCACAAGTGTTCCTTCTTAGATGAACAATGAGCGGAACGTAGAAAAACTTAGGTTGAAGAGCACCTAATTTATAGGAAAATAAAGTCAGAAATGTTTGGTTTGAAATAAAAAAAATATAGTTGTTTTGAATTTGACCTAAACCGTTTTGATTGGTTTTTATATAGGCAAACAAAATAATAAATGATTTGGAGTAAAACCAAATGTCGCGGTATTCACTGGGTGGGGTTAAGACCCAGAAATCACTTCGGAAAAGGGCAAAATCGTAATTTAAATTACAAAATTGTAATTTTTGCCAGACCGAATTTGGCTGCATCTCGATGATGAAACAGATTACACCGCTGTAATCGTCTCACCAAATCTAGCTAGCACGTAGGCTCATCGACTCCGAGATACGGATTTCACGCGAGGCATCACAATGTGCCGTAAAATCCATTTTGATGCGACGAAGTCATGATATAACAAGTAATTATGTGCCATAAGGGTATGAGTAGAGAAATTATGAAATGGACGTCGAGATAGTGCCGACGTCAAAATTGGTAAGAGGGACATAATATCATTTTGGAATTTGTTTTAAATGAGCTAAATGCCAAAATACCGAATAGTGTCATCTTCTCAAATAGAAAAGAGACCAAAACATGGGAGAAGGGGGAAATCATTGAGCTTCGATTTTATTTTTAAGGAGAGAGTCTTCTTCTCTCTAGAAATACGCGATCCGACCGTCAGCCTTCTGACAAGAAGGAGAATCGCCACGGGAGGGTCATGGGTATCGGATTTCCAGTGGAGTTTCTTCAAACTCCTGAGGTAGGGTTTCTCCTACTGGGTTTTAGTCTTCGTTTAAGTACAATGTTAATGTTTCGTTGGTTGAGGCCTTTAACGGTCAGTTGATCTGCCCAAACCTTGGAACCAAAAATGTTTGGATTTGAGATTCCACTTAACTGTATTCGCTCTACTCGACCGTTTGGGCCAAGTGTGGATGAATGGTTCAATAAATCATGTATCGGGTTTGAATGAGGCCGAAATGGTCGAGAAATACGTTCAAAGTGAACCGATAATTTAGGGTGCTTGATAGAACAAGAACGAGGGTTTTACTGTTCCCGAAACAGTGATTTCACCTAATAAAAACTGTGAAAATATGTGTTTGGTCAAGTGATTCAAATTGAATTGCTTGTGTTTGATCATTAGCCCACGTGAGCTAATTTTGATGTGATGAATGAGAAATTACATAACATGATTGTGTGATTTAATTTTTATGTGAATATATTCATGTTTATATATTTGCATGTGAATTAGATCGTATTGGAATCTGGCATACATAGCATTCCATATGCACCGGAACACCCTAGGACTATAGGAGTGGGAGTGCATGAGATGAGTCTAGAGAAAACGGTTCTGAGGGTTGTCTAAAAGAGTTACCATCGAAGGGTAGTCTGAAATTAAAATATCAATCGCCGAGCGCCCAACTGATATTCATCAAGGGTGAACCACAAACAACATATATCAATCACTGAGCGCCCAATTGATATATATATATACACATCTGAGGGTTGTCCACAAACTAACAAAACTATAATTTCATGGCCAAGGTCTTAGGGGCGAAAGTGTGAGAGAGTCAGGTGAGGACTCTGATCCGAGTCAGGGTCATGCGTATCTGCTAGGATCATGCATTTGCTCGAATGTATGTTTATTTTGAATATCAGATCGCACTTAGTGAAAGAGTAGCCCACTTAAGGCGATTCCACTACCGAGCATTAGCCTACCCTGGCCGAGGGATATTATTTTAAGGTGTATAGGGAGGTGCGAGGGACTCGCTTCGCTCTGGGAGGCCGAGATTGTGAAGAGCCTGGTGGTTTTTGATGATTTTCCACATGTATTAGAATTCTCATTTTTGATATATGCTGTATAAGAGTAATTTACTAACTCTTAGAACTATCGATAGTTGGATTCATAGTTGGTATATTGTGATGAGTATTGTTTACTGGCCCAAGTGGTCAGCTTTACTCATGTCGGGATTATATTAGACCGTTTGGGGATGTATAGCGTGTGCACTGTGATCGTGGGCAGAGCCTTCGCACAGCGAGACTCTCGGCCGATTCTCAAGTGGTGCCTGCAACCCGACATCCACTTGTATTCCGCGTTGACTCGCAGTCAACGGACCCCCGGCCTAGGGCGCTCATAGCCTTGCATCGAGCTTAGGTATACGGTCACCTGTGGAGCCTCTCTGCTCATCCATCACCACTCGGGTGGTTTGATGTAGAGGCAGGTATATGAAACCTAGAGATTTAGGCTTCAATATTTAGCCATAGTCTTTGAGGTGTAAGAACATCGCCACTAGGTGTGGTTCGATGTTACGAGGTATGATTACCTAGGAAATCACTGACAAAACTAGACACTACATGCATGTGTTTGTGTTTTGTGTGATTTGATGAATTATTGTGTGAATGGTATGCTTCCATGTTGTGTGATGAGATCGTTTATGTGTGCTTGGTGATTAGCACATGGATGAGTTAGGAAATATTTTAAAAATATTTTGAAATACATTAAACAGACAAACCTAAAAGAAAAAGAAGAAAATAAATTTTAATAAATTTATAAGGATGAGAATTGGAAGAAAAATGATTTTTTCTAAGGTTTCACAAGTTGAAAATTGGAAGAAATGGAAGAAAATTTTTTTTTATACATTATTTGAGTGTGGAAAATGAGAAAAAAAAAAAAAAAAAAAAAATATATATATATATATATACTATATATATATATATATATATATATATATATATATATATGCTATATATATATATATATATAAGGTGGAGAAAATTGTTCGGTGAAAAAAGCGGAAAAAGAAAATAAATTTTATAAATTTAAGCTTTGTAGTTATGAGAGAAAATAATTTTCCTAAGGTTTTATATAGTCTTCAAAGCGAAGAAAAGTGAGAAAATAAATTTTAGAAATTTATTTGTGTATTCTGAAAAAAATGAAGAATAGAGATTTTTAGAAATTTATTTGAGTATTATAACAAATGAAAAAATTTAAGAAGCGAGCAGTTTTTGGACTCTTGCCCGCTTATATTGTGAAAAAAAAAATTGTATTACTAATGGTCCAATTGTATTGTGATATAAAGAGG